>MKEJ01007130.1:0-11578 GCA_001753735.1 Embelia ribes | reverse complement strand
AAAAATTCACCCAAAAATTTTGGGATATTACAGTATTATATCGACACATGGGCCCCATATTTTTCATTTTCGGACTTGGGTGTACCGGTACACTAAGGTTGGTGTTCCGTTACATCATGCCTTTGTTGAGACGGGGTGTGCCGTTACACCACTGGATGTGCTGGTCCCCAATGTCTATTTTCCCTTTGGTATAATGTTACACCACTCCTGGTATACCGTTACATCGGGTACCGTTATACCTCTTTTGGTATACTGTTACATTACCTGTGTACCATTATACCAACTTGTGTGACGGCTTCTAGAAAGTCTATAGTGCATTGGTGTAATGTTAAACCACCCCTGGTGTACCGTTACACTACACTTGGTGTACCATTATACCATTTTGTATCGTTACATCAACTTGTGTAACAACTCTCGGTAGCTCCAATTTCTCTTGTGTACCGTTACATCACACTTGGTGTAACGGCATACCAGCTTATACTTCACTCCAAATCAAGCCACTTCAACAACTCATCTCTGCGAAACCATTCACACCATATAATTCGTAATAATAGTATTATATAGCACTATATAATATTATTAAAATGCTAAAAATTTACCTCAAATTTTCTGGGGCATTACGTGAATAGAAATGGATTAAAAAATGTGAATACGGAGAAGAGGTTACTAGGAAGAGGGAGGGACAAAGTGGGAGGAAAGATAAAATTTTTTAGTAATGCTATAGTGATTTGCTAAATTTAGTTATAAAGATAGTTAATGAATAAAATAACTAATGATGCTCGTAGTTCAGTTCGGGTGGTGTATAATGAAAGTTAAAAACCAAGCCAATAACTAATTAGCGGCTCGGTTTGGTTCAGTTTGGAGAAAATCAAATAGCAAAACCAAACCAAACCAAGCCAATATTTAACGGTTAGGTTGGGGTGGTTTGATAGTTTCAAGGTTAACAAAAAATTTAGCAAAAGAATGCAGAATATGGAGCCTCTAATGTAACACATATGATATGCATATACTATATTTATATATATAATATGTAAGTTGCATATTTATCTAGGGTTATTTTTTGAAAATAATGTAGAATATTGAGAGTTTTCTTTGATCAACTAAAATTAAATTTTATAAAAAAAGACAAAGAATAACTGCAAGCGTAGTCGAATGAGATCATGAAATAGCAGGATGAATAATTACTTATTAGGTCTCATTTTCTTTTGTATATATATGAACAAATATTATTGTTTTATAAATTTACTTGGCGGATTGGTTCAGTTTCCGCGGTTTAGTTTTTCCCTTAAATTTCAAACCAAACAACTCATGTTGGTTTGGTGTTTTGTCAACCAAACTATTGTCAATTACTTTTGTTAGCTTGCAGTTTGGTTTGGATTGGACAGTTTGAGCGGTTTTGTGAACATCCCTAATGATTTAGCTAAACTGCTAAAATAGCTATAAATAAGTATTTAGCCAATCTGTTGTAAATGCTCTTAAAAGTTTTCTCTCAACTATCCTTCCGTTATAACTTCCATTCTCTTTCTAACGGAATACACTAATTCTTGCCTCTCTTTACTATTGTAATTCTCTCTTTTTTTCCTTTAATTTTCTCAAAGTGTATAAATTAATGTATATTATATTAAAGCTTATAAAATATACTTTAAAAAAGGTTACATATTAACATATAAGTTAATTATTTTGTATATAAACTTATCAAAAAATAATACTTGGTTATCAATATTGCTGATATATGAAAAATAATTAATATTATACCCATTAGCAAAAATAGCTAATTTGATGTAGGAGGTAGCTGTGTAGAGAATAGGTAAAATAGAAAAAATGGTATTTTTGAGTTATTTTAGCCAATTCTTCTACCTAAACTGATGTGAATGCTCTAATGCATATTTCATAATATAAGGGTTGAGCCGTGTTGAACGGAAGTTGCCATCACTAAATTCTGTAAACAATTGGACAGAGCTTGTGTGTTTTTTATAGTTTGATTAATAATGTGAAGTGGAAATGTGATTGACTTTGAATTAATTCCTCGTGTTGAACCAACTAATAAGCTGTTTGACTTTGCGGATATGTTGGCTTATGTTGAAAAATTATATGTTATTTTGGGTCTTTGAGCTATATGGCTAATTGATTGAGTTGATATATTTTTGCATTGCAAACCAGAAGCTTTGTGCCTCTTCTAGTGATTCATCTCGAGTTGGAATTTGTCTGACATTCTTCTTTGCTGGTTCCATTTCCAATCTACTTTTCTCTAGCTTTGTTTTCAAGGGATTCACTTATTCTGTTTTACTTTTGTTTTTCTCTTGGCAGTTTAGGTACTTGTTCGTAACTGGATTACCTGAAAAGGTAAATGCTATCTTTCATTTTGTCTTAGTTTTGCCACACCGCGTGTTTGAATTTATAATGTTGTATCTTCTTGTAATAATCTAACTTATGAAAATCTAATTAATATAGTGGAAGAACATGGAATTGATAGAGAAGTTCAAATCAAGGGCATCGCAGCTTATTAAGGAGCATAGACCTCTAAAGGTTTGGGCTTTGAATGCTTTTTTTCTTGTATGATACTGATAAATGTTTATCTTACAGCTCCCCTGCCTTGATCATCTCACCCGTGAAACTAACCCTGGTTTTTGAGTTTCCTGAGGGGGAAAACAAGTTCAAGTTTCTGGGTTTTGAGTTTCTTTCGGATCTGTAGTTTCATCTTATATTTGACTTGCCTTGAGCCTCACTCTTGGAACTAACCTAAGGTCGATCTATGCTTAAGTACTTTTTGCTCGATGAAAGTGGGGATTTGAACGAAATGTAGCAAAGTCAATATATGCAACAGTGAGCTTGGATTTAATATTTTAAGCATGAACTGCAGTTTGCCTTTTCAGTGGTGGCAACTGCCAAGTATGTCTAGACTTGAAATACCTGCTGTCGCCATTGCTAGTTCAGAAATATATGACCTGAAGTACCATATGGCATATCCAATTAAATTTAATTCTATTGAAATCAATGTTGTTAAAGGCTCTAGGTGCCCTTAAGGCGCCAAGACCCCTTATCGCCTGAGGTGCTAGGTGCCAGCTAAGGCGCTCGCCCAAATAAAGCTGGGCACTAATTTATAAATTTTTTCTTGTCTTTTTGAAAGTATCGGTTTTTGTTATAGGTGAGGAGAATTGATGGAAGCTTCTTGGTAAACTGTACTTAGCTTATTTATATAGTTTATACTAGTGATCCTTTCCTTGGTAAGTAGTATTGAGTTGCGATTATAACATGATGTATCATGATAATAACATATATAGAAAGATAAAACAAAAAAATAGAAAGAAAGTACGATGTGAGTGAGGCGCTTGCCTTAGCGCTAGTGCTTTATCCTAAGGCGTTTGCCTAGGCGCGCCTTAGTGACGTCGCTTGCCTAGACCAACATGGGATAGCAAGCGCTTGGAGAGCTCTTAATAACATTTATTGAAATTCCTTTCTTGGATAAAAAATATGCAGACATCTGTATAATTCTTTCCGAAACCACCCTGGTTATAGTTCCTTAAGATTTGCTAGTTTTTTAGAAATGAACATCTATTTTCAGTTGCCTTCTTTTTTCATTGATAAGTGTATTATTTTTATTTCAAGGATTTTCTTTTATGTTGCATACCAGGGAGAACTCAAAGCACAAGTTCTAATGGAACTCACTTGCCTGAAATGCTATCACGTTACTGATATTTTGATCCTCGAAGCCATACATGGTTTAAAGCTGCCAGAGCTTTTGGAGAGGTCTGTTGCTCGGATTAATGTTGAAGATGCTGAGAAGCTGTCTAAACTACTAGGGGATTTGGCTGACACTATGTTTGTTATGACTAACAGTTTATCCCTGATGAAATCACGACAGGTATGACTAATTTTATTAGACATTACCACCCTTCGATAGCAGAAACCTAGTACCTATACGTAGTAAAACAATAACAGACATCAAAGTTGCTACACATTCCAAGAATGTGGTAATGTCCAACCTAGTACTTATACCCTTCGAATTTGCTCTATCATCTTATCCTATGTACATACAGAACCGCTTTAGGCCACATTTGGGCTATTACCAAGGCTGTTTCAGTGTTCATGGCTTTCTCTGCTCAGTGCCTTAGTCTTGTTATTCCTTAATGGTAACCTTTTGTAATGTTCCTTTTATCTATTCACCTTCTCTCTCCTCCTCTCTTGCTACAGGCGGGCATTGCAGAATACGGTGTTATTTGTCCAATGTTTGACATATTTATGTGTTTTGAAGATGAGGTTGTTGACGTGTTGAAGATTGCCAATTATGAGAGAACAATGGAGAATGAGCGTTTTATAACCCGAGCACATATTTTGACTGGGCTTGGTTGTTCCAGAGTCGCTGATTGTGTCCCCGAAATTTCAAGGCTTGCTTCTGCTCGATCCTACTCGGGATTATTTACGTTTGCAGTTTACGAGGAATCATACGTATTTGCTTGTCAACTTGGTAAGGTTACTTGTAATAATCCTCATCATTTACGAGCATTTTTACTCTAATAATTTGCTCTTCTTGCTATCTTTAGAACATTCTCTCTCTCTCTCTCTCTCTCTCTGTCTGGTGTTGATATTTCCCCTCTCTTATTACTTGAGCATATGATACAGATGAAAGTGTGGGACTTGAGCACTTTGTTTTTGCCCTCGTCTACTTCTCATTGGAGGTAAAGGTCTTCTTAACCTTTTGACAGGAAAAAAAAAAGGCTACTAATTTGACTGGCCAATTCTTTTTCTTGATACCTTGGAAAGAACTCGCCAGCTTAATATAATATTTTTGTCTTTTTGTTAGCTTCATTGAGGTTTTCCAGACTGCCTTACTTGGAACCGTATTATTTGTGCTTGTTATCATTACCTTGGGCCCTTCTCTTATCTTTTTTTTTTCTTTTGTAGGATGAGCTGTTAAAGTTGGCTACTACGGCTCCCACTTCGGATTTCTTCCAACGTGAGTGTCACAATACTAGATGCCATTTCCTTTGTTATTGGATAATCAACAATTGATATGATTGTTATTTTTGGGCCATCTTTTTTAGTTGTGTTTTTCCTCCCCTTCAGGTCTAAAAGACTGCAGAACATGTTTTGGGAAAGGCTGGAGGAATGTTGATGTCTTCACGAAGATCTTTGAAAAAAGATGTAGAGCTAGAGAATATCTAAAAGTGAAGGGGAGTGAACTTGTGGAAAAACTGGCTATGGATCTCAAATCTGGAAGAGTTATAATGCCTTGTGATGAAGATTTACGTCTCCCCTCGTAACTTAAAACACTCAACTCTCTGAAGGTTTTCCTTCCTCAGGTCCAAGTGAAGGGACATTTGTGGCCTCCAACATGGTTGTATATTTAGTTCCCAGGTGTCTATAATGCATAATTTGGCACATCTTTCATTTTGTAAGCCAAATATTTTGTCAAGTATGAATCGTACGCATGCTATGTTCAAATTTTTTTCCTTCTGATGACGATGACCTTACTTTTACGAGGAAGGCTTGTTTTGGTTGCCTGAGTATGGGAATTGCATTTGCTCATATGCTTGGAAGTAGACTTGAAAAACTCTTCTTGTGCAAATGAAAATAAAAAATAAGTGGGTTCAAGCATTTTCATACTTTCCACAAGTATGACTCATTTCACTAGATTAATGAATGCCCAAGCTTTATGTTATTTCCTGTGTCCTCTGATCTGCCGGATGAAATTCCCGCATTGAGATATCGTGGCCCGCTTTCTACTCTAATTGAGACTAGGCACCTACAATTATTATTGCTCATAAGGAACTTTCTTATAATTTATTTAGTGATTATAGTTCCCCGTAGGAATAGAAACTTGGCGAAGTCAAAAAACTTTGAAGCAAGGAGTGACCGAGTAGATTCAGATGAGGATAGGCCTCGCCAAGTTCTGTCCAATTACCAAGACTCATGCAAATGATAAATGGTCTTGGTAGATTATATATTGAAAACGAACTATTGATTTTAGGCTTTGTGAGTCTTTGAGAATCTAGATTTACTTATTAAAGTTTGAAAGAAGTAAAATAAATTGGAGATACTTGGTCCCACTGAAAGGCTTTACCCGTATTACTCCCTAAAAATTAAAGGCGGGCCGAGAGGGTAACTATTCGGAAAAAGGGTAGGTTCTCGTCCTTGGTAAAGTTTAATGTTTCAAGCCAATATTTACCAAATTATAGCAAAAGAAGGATTGGTACCCTGTGTAGCCTGTGTTTGCTAAGCTTTTAGCTATTTCAGCTTCCAACTACTATGTTATGAATGAAAACACACGTAAATAAATTGAGCCAGAGGTAACAGAAAGAAGAACGAAGTAGCACTTCAATCTTTTTCGCTATCACAAAGAAGAGCAAAAACACAAAAATTGCCAGACAAAAAATTCTAGTTCTTACTTAGAAGCACGTGTACACCGAAATTGCCACAGACAGATAGTTCAAGTTATTCATGGTAATACGTATGGTAAAAGCAACAATAACACATTAAATTACGATAGTATTAGCATAAAAATGTTCCAATAAGCCAACAAAGTAGTACAATTAGGCTTACCTAGCCATTACTTATGACAGTTTAAAACATCTGGCTAATCCTTTTAACAAAAACAACCAGCTACTAACTCTAATCGACTCCAATAACGACGTCACTTAGAGTGTCCAATCCATATTCAAATGCATCCGATAAGTACGTATGTCAAATACATATCAAACACAGACTCGACACTCACTCTGGTGCGTCGGCAAATGCGTGCAACTCGGGGTCTTGCTCGAACGCCCTCATATCCTCCTCTTCCATACTAACCCAAGCCTCAACCCCACCCCCAAACTTTGAATCCAACAATATAACGTCATTCTGAACCCCTCTCTTAGCACAGCTCACCCAAACAGGTTCTCCCCACCCAAAATCCACCTCATAGAATGGGAACCTACACCAACTAGCAAACTTGACCCACAAAACTTCCTTACTAGAGCTCATCTCCATTACCCTTTCCCGAGCTTCGACGGCCATCCGATACCCATCTTCCCGAAGCCTCTTAATTTGATCCGTATAAGCCTCCCTCACACCCTCCCTTAGTTTTCCAACAAGGGTAGCCAAATCCATCTCAAGTTCCCCGTGCACGCGAGCTGTTCGTAAAATGTTCCCAAAGGAACTTTTGGGCAATGGCGGATCCATTCTGGACCTTATATTTACCGGCTCAGTCGCCACCGATGACGTGTACCCTTTACCCCAAGTTGCATTCATAGCACACTTCCAGATCAATGCTATCACCAATTCGACCCTCGTAGGCTTTGACAAAGTTGGGGCTAAAATGAGTACTTTTTCTCGCAAAGCAGCTATTTTTGAACCACTAAAGCAGAATATTTTCGTTAAAATTTCCTTTTCTGGGATACCTCCACTTGTGGTGAACCCAAAAGGATCCTTAGGTGGGAAAATAGATGAAGAGTCGAAACTTGGGTATGCTATGTTTTCCTCTCCTCGAGCCATTTTAGCCCATGTTTGTTGAAATGAGGCCAATGTGCAACAATCTCCAATCCTGTGAGAGAAAAGAAAGCCTAGTGCTAACCCACCACAACTAAAGAAGTTACATTGGATTGAGAGTTGCACATCCATAGCCCCTTCGACCCCATTGTTCATCGACGGGGTCAGCCGACTCAGGACCTCAACACGTGGCAACTTGACGATATCGGCGAGCGAGCAGTCCACTCGGGCTTCCAAGTAATCAACACCTTCATCATTGCAGTCAACAGAGGCATCGCCTTTCATTCTTCCGGCTAAGGGGTAGTAGAGTTTCAGGGTGTTTGAGAGGGATGTTTTGAGGAGATGAGAAATTTGAGATGGTGTGAGATTGATAGAGCTTTTATGAGAGTAGTAAAGGATGATGGGGATGAAAGTGTGAGGGATGGGTTGATCTATGAGAGATAGGGAGTAATTCCTGAGGTGGGAGGGTGTGGGAGAAGAAGGCTTGATAGCCTCTCTAGAGATGATTTCTATCTTCATCATTGATGCTTTTCAAAATGAAGGAAGAAGCAGTTTATTAGTGATCAAATCTGCCTTCATTGCTGCAAAAGAAAGCAAGGTGATTCCATCATTCTTTTTTTCTATTTGAAAATGCTACTGTGATTTTGAAATCACAATTTTACAAAGCTACATTAATTAATTTGGGCATCACCGTGAAAGTTGTACATTAAAAAGTAGGAGTAAATTTCTTGTCTTTATAGAGCTGGATATTATTCTTGAATAGACTCTACCATCATTTAGTGGTTGTTTATAGTTTCTCAAATCTGCATTTATTGGACCACTAGAAGGCAAGTTGATTCTATCGTTCTTTTTTCATTTGAAAATGCTTGTATGATTTAGAAATCACAATTTAAAAGACTATATTGATTTGGGCATCTCAGAGATAGCTACATGTTTATATTAAAAACTTGGAGTAGGTTTTGATTACTTGTCTTTGTATTCTTATCTTTATGTACCTAGGATGTTATTCTTGAAAATAATTTAGCTTTATTGCTATTGAGTGGGATGGATGTCCATCTCAACTGGTCATAATTAAGAGTGTATATGGTTTGAATTGGATCGGTTCCATCTCTGATCTATGACCAATCCATTTTCGAATGGTCCTTGTTTTTCAGGATCGGAACCAACTTGCTAAATTTTGGTTCAGTTCAGTTTGGTTCGATCTTTTACAATTTGGATTGAATTTGGTCTGGTCTCTTGTTATGAGAATAATAAAGAACGATGGGGATGGAAGTTTGTGGGATGGGTTGGTCAATGAGAGTTAGGGAAAAAGTATTGACATGGGTCAAGGGTCTCTAATACTATTATTATCTATTACTAATGGAAAGTAAAATATAGGTCACAGAAACAGAATCTTTTATATGCATCTGCAAAAATATCTCTACAATTTTTTATTACAATATTCTGTTTCTGTTACTCACAATTTACCCCCATGTTCTAACTCAAAAAAATTGAGTTAGAATCCCCTCCTTCCCTCTTGAGGTGAGAGAGTGTGGCAGAGGAAGGCTTGATTGCCTCTCTAGAAATGATTTCTATCTTCATCATATATGTTTTTCAAAATGAAGGAAGAAGCAGTTTAGCAAAAGAAAGCAAGGTGATTCCATCATTCTATTTGAAAATGCCACTGTGATTTTGAAATCACAATTTTACAAAGCTACATTAATTAATTTGGGCATCACCGGGATAATTGTGAAGATTTTGAATATATTTGCAAATTTGGGCATCACATTCATAGTTGTGAAGATTTTTAATATATATATAGCGATGCTATTATTTGGGGCAGTTAATATAAAGCCAAGGGATATTCTTCTCGTGACCTTGGTGGCTTAGGCAATGGTTAATTCTATATTTTTATAGGGTCGGCTTAAGGGGTAATTCTATATGCAAGAGGCATATAATAATTAGGGTTGTTTCTCCAATATATATAAATAAGTTCAAAACATTATAACACGCTCATAAGCACCTTAAATCACAAACCTAACCGTAAAACAAATCTGCGGGTTAAGTTTTTTCCATTTATATTTGGAGTAATATTAATACAACCCAGAAAATTGTAAAAAGTAAATGATCACCATGTACTATGGGTCATTTGTAAATAAAGACCATATATTTTGATTTTTTTTCAATTGACCACTGTATATTATCAACTTTTTCAATCGATCACATTCGTCTTTTAATATTCAAATTGCTCATCGAAAATTTTTGTATATGCTATTAGCATAGTCATTGAAATAATATAACCTCTTAATAAGCTATTTGATCCCCTAAACTTGAAAAAAAATATTTTATATTCCTAAACCTTGGTAGGATAATTATTTTATATTTAAGTGATTTTGATGGTTAATTTAAATTGTAAACATGATTAAAATCAAAAGAATAAATTGTGAAAGAGTTTCTGTCTCATAATTTTTACAAAATAACTAATGGTGGTGGATGATTGGAATAATTAAATAGTTTATGGTGGTGAATTGAAAAAATTGAATAATACATTGTGGTCAATTGCAAAAATTTAAAGTAATTTTTACCTATATAAAAATGATTGATTGTACAATATGTTTATTTGCTTTTTACTCCCAAAAAATTTACCCAACATTCTATCCATATTGTATTTTAAAATTTATTCCAATACATTAAATTTGGTATAACCCAAAATAGTGCTCCTCCGTACTTATTTGATTTAATATTTTTTTATTTTTGTCGTCTCATATTATAGTCTAATTTCCCTATTTAAAATTATCGCTAATAAGTATTTTACTAACATCCCTTGTACTTTTTTTTATTAACAACAAGTATAAATTTCATTCCAAAAAAGGGTATGGTAGCAAAATAGAGTTATTTAATGCTTTGACTACATTTAACACAAGTATTTTTTTTTATACTAATAGCAAATATCACTACAACCCCTGTTGCATTCTCACTAATATCGTCAATTGAATCCACGATTTTATCATTCTCTTTTTATTTCAAAATGACTATATGATTTCAAATTACAATTTGAAGACTAAACTTATTTTCCCATGACATAGATACGCAAAAAAACTGCTAACAACGTACCCAAAAAAAAAAATGCTAACAGACTCTGAAACTCCACTGATTATTGATACACTTAAAGAATCGCTAAAGTTTTGGTGGTCAAAAAATATTTATCACACAAAAAGAGAATAAATACTTTAACATATAAAAAAAAATATTTGCACCAATTTTTGGAATTTTAAAGTGGTAACAAAATCCAAATCAACTCTTGAAATTCATCATCAAGGTACTCCCTGCAGGGGCCATGACAACCTCGCGCTAATTTGTATTTCCGAAATCCGAATCGAAAAATCAAAACGAATTATCCAGAAAAAAAGTTCGATTCGGGATCAGGATTTAAATTATTAAATTTTTGGATATCCAAATACTTTCGGTTTGGGATCAAAAATCAAATATAAAATTTTTGGGTTTTCCGAATTTTCAGAATTTCCCAAATTTTTTTTTTACTTTTATATATTATTTATTTAATTTTATGTACCAAATGATCAGATATCCTGAATTTTCCGAAATAATTTCAGATCGGGATCGAGAGTTGATTATAAAATTCTCGGGTATCCCGAAATTTTCAAAATATTATTTATTTAGTTTTATATTTTATTTATTTAATCTTATTTATTTTAAAATTCCATGATTTTTTATTTTGGGATCGGGATTTGACATACGTTTGGTTTTACCTTTGGTTCAGCTCCTCGTTTAGTTCGGTTCGCGATCGGTTCCTTTTTTTTTTAATTCGAAAAATTTGGAAACTCGATTTTAGTTAGAAAAATTTCTGAAACAGAACAGATGTTGACCCGTAGAATTAGGCCAAAAGGCGTGTTTAGGTTGGAGGCGTGTTTAGGTTGGAATGAATTGAGTTCAAGATTTGTAATGTTTGTATAGTGCAGTTTTGTATTGTTATGGATTTGTTTTTCAAAATTATTAGTATGATAAATTTAAGTAATTTATAAAAATTGCAGCATTATTTTTCAAAAATTATTTGAATATATAAAATAAAATAATATTTTTGTACAAAATTCTATACAAAATATTATTTATATAA
>MKEJ01007128.1:0-10174 GCA_001753735.1 Embelia ribes | reverse complement strand
AATAAACTAACATGAGATTGGTCAATACAAAATATTCACTACAACTTCATCTTAAAAAGTATGTACAATCATCATAAGTCATCTCAATGATACGATACATGTGATGATATGCGGTAACTATAAAGTGTAAATATTCCATATATAAGCATGAATGCAATGCAACTTCAATGCAATGCAACACAACTTCGACATCGACTTGTAAACTTCAACTTCTAAAAATTTGGGATTAGTGTTTAAATTTTTTTTCTTAAAAAATAAGTTTTCTTCGTGAACCCTCTATAAATCGTTCTGTTCATGGAATGTTTATAGGTAAATCTTTGTTCAGGTTTCCCAATTTTTACAGTAGGGCATCAAGCCTCTCTTTACTTTCTTATAAAAACTTCGTGAATGTAAAATGATTTGACACTACCATGAATGATATGTAAACTTCATTCAATAAAATTCATGTTCAAAATTTCAAATTTATAATCACCTTCGTAAAACTTCATAAATTTCATGAAGCTTCGTCTTCACTTTAATAAGGTTGAGTATTGTTCATTTGTATATACTTCAAATTTTATTCCTTCGCTTCTTTTTGAAAATTTCATTTTCAAAACTTCAATTTCTTCAATAAAAATCAATTTCAAATTCTCCTTTGTCAAGAATGTCACTTTGCTTCGAAATATGTATAATGCTACTTCAATGAATTAATAATAACACATATGATCAATTAATTCATTCAGCTTCAAATTATACTTTGATTCTTCGTATAAGTAACTTCAAACAACTAATCATATATTTCTAATTTACTTCATAAACACATACTTCATTATTCATAAAACGACTTCAAATAACTAAAATTCATCTCTAATTTACTTTAAATTATCAAACCCTAACTTCATAAAATTTACACGTAAGGTACACACATAAACTCATGCGTATATTATTATTTTGTAACCTCCTCGTACCTACAACTGCTTTAAATTACTTGAAGGAGCAAATCTTCAAAAAACCTCAAAATTTTCTCTATCACCCCCCTTGGTTTGATCTATCAATCAAACTCAAATCAACTCGAACTTACAATTAAAGATGATATACTCATCAAATGGATAAAGATTATCAATTTTAATTTAACGTACGAATTAAGTACAGAAATCAAGAGATTGTGAAATATCAATACAAAGTTCGTGACTTACCTCAAAATGATATCTATGATTTGAGGATCAAGAATCTACCCTTAGATTCCAGATTTGATCACGGGAGCTAAATGGATCAAGCTTCTAAAGGTTGGGATTTTTGTAGCTCTCTCTCTTCCTTTTTCCATTGACTTTTACTGGATAAAAATAATAAATACCCATTGCCTTAAAGTCTGATTAAAAGCCATTGTCTGTCCCCGACCATGTCGTTTGAACGACATGATGTACAATTCGAACGGTAGTACCATTCGAACGGCAGAAGCCACCATTCAAACGGCAGATGTCTACTGCCTAAGCTAACTTCCAACTTAACTGTTTAACTTAAAACGCCATTCTACTTATAGCAATTACTTGAAATATATTTACTAAGGTTATTATAAAATACTTCCTCGCAAAGTCATAACGTCTCGTACTAACTCGATAATAATACTAAAACTTCAAACTTATGCTACATTGTATACTAATATTAGTATACAATATTATATACTTCGATAATATTATTATAAATGCAAAAAATTTATTACAAATTTTTGGGACGTTACAGAATCTACCCAGGTTCACTGCCGAACATACTCCCTTGATCCATACCAATTTGTAAAATACATAGAAGGGAATAGTTTCGGTACAAACTAATTTACAACACCAATCACAAAGTAATAAGTAGGTCAATAATTTAATTTTTCAAATTTTTTTTTTGTGGCATCATTAAATCTTTCTTTACTTGTCACGTATTTGTCATTTATATTGGGTTTCGAATATTTTGGCTCAAACTGGTTTGTAACAAAAGTAAGCCATTTGGTTGCAACTTTTAAGCAAATATGCCAATTAATTTCTTATTGAGAAAAAACCTTAGTACATCAAGATTTAAAATTATAACTTATTTAGGCCAAAACACTAAATAATATTCGTTCATGAGCTATGTAGAAAAATACCATACAGTTTTTAAGGGAGAAAAAGGATAAATTATACTTTGCCCTCGCGAGGTTTCTAATTGTTTCATATTACCTTCAAGGGATTGAAAATTACATTTTGCCCCCAAATTATAACCAAAGTTTGATTTTTATGTAAAAACACTGCATTACCCTCACTTCATCTCCTTATTTTATGAATTGTAAAGCCCATATTTGATAAAAACAAAAAATTATCATCATATTTTTGAGAAAAATATATTATATTTATATATATAAATATTTGTCGAAAAAGTAATAACAAAAAACTAGACAAAATGTACTATTTAAGGGATATTTTTGTAAATTTTTTAGTTAGTCTAAAATATAACCTGACTTTCACTTTATCCTGTAAATATTTGGGGGTAAAGTGAAATAGAAATGAAACCTTATGTGGGGACAATGTAATTTTAGAGACCTTAGGTGGATTTCTGAAATTGTCAGAAACCTCGAGGATTTACCCAAAAAAATTATAAGCAAACATGTGTTGGTGATAGGTCCACATCAACGCAATTCACTTAGAATGATGAATCACGTGGAAATTAAAGGCATGCATCATGTTTCTTTATGAATACACATGTGGGTTGGTAAGGGTTAAATACACACAAAAAAAGGCAACAGAAAAATAGAGAAAAATTTGTGTGTTAAAATAACATTATTTGCTCTGTGGGAGCTATGAAATGAGTGATAAAATTGTGTGAGAATTTTGTACCCCTTTTTGAGTGATTTGAAATAAAATTTTAACTCTTCTCCGTAGACATAGACACAATTGACCGAACTACGTTAAATTTGGTGTGGTTATTTTGGTTGTCTGATTTTTAACACCCCAACAAGTGGTATCAGAGCCAGGTTGACTGGATTTTCTATTTTTTGCTCAAGTTATGAATTTTGAATTCTATTTGAAAATTGCATTTGAGCTTATAATAGGATTCTCCATTCTAAACAAAGAATATTGGTGCAAAAATCATGTGAAACTGAGTTCGGAGTAAGCCTCACGCGCAACCTAAAGTTTATACGTGTGGGCCTCACGGGCCGCATGCGCGACAATCGGAAGAAAACAAGTGAGCTCAATTGCACACACAGTGACCTATAAACCATTTCGGCTGCTCCAATAACTCGTGAACCAAATCGGATTGAACCATTGACCTATAACCCGTTGATGGGTCAAATCGTTGACCGTTGACCAGGTTGACCCGACCCAGGTGCCGCGTCAGCAATGAATTCAGCAGACAGAGTATTCTTTTGCCATCTAGAATATTCCTTTTCCATCAATAAAATATTCCTTTTCCGTCAACAGAATATTCTTTTTCTGTTAGGGAATATTTTCATTCAGTTGATCGTCGATTTCGGCTCATTTTAGCTTCGTCTTTGGCCATTCTAGAGGTGTTGTCAAGGTTTTCGACCATTATGATCATAATGGTGACCTTAGTTTTTTGTGATTTTGCGCTAAAAATATAGTTTAACATATTTGATAAAGAGTTCAGAGAATTAATGAAAGATTCTTATTTTGATGCGATGATTAAGTTGATTGCTACCAATTATACATTATAGAAGTCTCGAATGGAAGATCTTCTCAATTGTAAGAATTTGTACGATCCTACTGAAGAAGAAAGAGAAAAGTGAGATGATATCCTTGCAAGTATCTGGAAGAAAAAGTACATAAAGACTATTAGTCAAATCCGATAGTGGATTGACAATAGCATTTTTTATCACATCGCATAGGAGACCGACGCATACGTACTTTGGACGAAGCTGGAAAAAATGTTTCAAGTGAAAACTGCTAGCAATAATGTATTAATGATAAGACGCCTCATTAACCAAAAGCAAAAGGATGGTGCTTCCGTTGCTGTTCATACCAGTGATTTTCAAAAACTGGTGAATGAACTTGTAGCTGTGGACTTGTGAGTTGACGATGAAGTGCAAGTCCTATTACTTCTTAGTTTTCTATCAGACAGCTGGGAGACTCTAGTGATCCCTCAGCAATTTGGCTCCAAATGGAACCCTTACCATGAATATGGTAAAAGATGTTCTATTCAGTAAAGAAAGTAGAAGAAAAGAGCTTGAAGCAAATAATTTTAATGCTTTCGTTACTTAATTAAAGCAACAAGATAAGGGTAAAAGAAGAAACGGAAATGGAGACGGAGGTTGTAACAAAAAGTGTTACTATTGTGTCACAATAGGCCATGTTCAAAAGCACTGCTGGCAGAGGAAATATGACCAAGGCGAGTCAAATAAGCAGTCAACAAATAAAGATGGTTCAACTCGGGTAACCATCTTGGGAGATTGTGCCTGATGACTAATGATTAGGTGAGTTCTTGGATTTCGAGGGTAAAAGATCAAGATTGCGAGTTTTTGAATCTCGGGGATAAAACACCAAAATTGTGAGTTCTTAGATCTCGGGGATAAAACACAAAGATTGCAAGTTCTTGCAGCTCGTAAATAAAAAAATCAATATGGTGAGTTGATTTAATCTCGGAGATAAAAGAACAATTGAAATCCGAGATATTAAAACTCTTGTGTGGTGTGATACCAACAAGTGATTTTTTGATGTTGGAAGATATGAGAATAGTGAATGGAGGAGGTTGTTATCTGTGTCACAAGATTCTAAAGTGTTACTTGGCAATATTGAAGATTTTTCAACTGATTGATGCCATATGCATTCTCCACGCTTGATGTGGAGGTGGAGAATTGCATGTGATAGATTCACATGAAGGCAATTCACATAGAACCGTGTGAAAATCAATGGCATGAATCATGTTTCTTTATGAATATAAATATGTGAATTTGTAAGGGTTAAATACACACAAAAAACACAACAGAAAAAAGATAAAAAAATCTACATGTTAGGAGAACATTTTTTAGCTATGCTAGAGTGACAAAATTTGATTTAACTCCGGCTGCACGGTTAAGTTTGAGGTCGTTATTTTGGTGCCCTAATTTTTTGCACCATGTTCGCGCCTCAAGATGAAACCTCCCAACAGCAATGGCTCCCCATTGCTCCAACGGCTGCTACACGCACCGCCGCCGCCGGCGAAGCTCTCCCATATCGCCGACAAATGCAAATCAATGGAGCAAATAAAGGAAGTCCACGCCAAGATGGTCGTCTCCGGCCGCATCCAGGACAACTTCGCCGCCAGCCGCCTCCTCACCTTCTCCGCCCTCTCTCCCTCCGGCGACCTCCGCTACGCCACCGCCCTCTTCCTCCACACCCACCTTCCCAACACCTTCATGTGGAACACTCTCATCCGAGCCTACGCCACCTCATCAACCCCGTCTCGTTCTTTCTCTCTCTACATTCAAATGTGCAGGCTCGGGATTGTCCCCGGTAATGTTAAGTTATCAGTTCTGTTAAAAGCTCGTGCTTTTTTAGGCTCGTATACCAGTTGCCAATTCTACTAAAAGCTTTGTTAAGTAGAAACAAAATTTTAAAATTATTTATATTCATCTTCAATAGGTAAGCACACATTCCCTTTCCTCCTCAAGGCGTGTTCGAGTATGCGTTCGATTGGTTGCTGTAAACAAGTGCATATACATGTTATGAAATATGGGTTGGACTCGGATTTACACGTGGTTAATGGGTTAGTGAGGGGATACTCTGTTTGTAGTGATTTGAACGGTGCCCGGAAGATGTTTGATGAAATGCCCGATAGAAATTTGAGCATTTGGACCACGATGATATGTGGGTATGCTCAGAATTTTTGTGCCAACGTGGCTTTGGGGTTGTTTGATCGGATGATTTCTGATGGTTTTGAGCCCAACGGGGCTACTTTGGCTTCTGTGCTATCAGCTTGTGCTCGATCGGGGTGCTTGGATTTGGGGGAAAGAATACATTTTTTTATGGAAGAGAAAGGTCTTGAAGTGGGAGTTATTTTGGGGACTGCATTGGTTCATATGTATGCCAAAAATGGGGTCATTTCCATGGCTCAGAAATGCTTCGAAGACATGGCTGACAGGAGTATAGCAACGTGGAATGCCATGATTTGTGGATTGGCTTCCCATGGACATGCTAAAGAAGCACTCGATCTTTTTGAAAAATTAAAAAAGGAAAATATTGTGCCAAACGATATCACACTGGTTGGAGTTCTCTCTGCGTGCTGCCATGCTGGCCTACTCGATTACGGCCGTGAAGTTTTTCACTCCATGAAGAGGGTATATGGGATCGATCCCAAACTAGAACACTATGGTTGCATGGTTGATATTTTGGGACGAGGTGGAAGGTTGATCGAAGCGGAGGAGCTCATAAAAGGAATGACATGGAAGACTGATGTAGTGATTTGGGGAGCACTATTGGCGGCTTGTAATAATCATGGTGATATTGATGTTGCCGAACGGGTGGTAGAAGAAATTCTTGTTTTAGAGCCTCATAATCATGGGGTATGTGTAATTTTATCGAATATGTATGCAGAGGTTGGACGGTGGGAGGATGTTGTGAGGCTGAGGAATAGGATGAAGGAAGATAATTTGAAAAAAACACCTGGGTGGAGCCTTGTGGATGGTGAAAGCTAAATTTGTTCCAAATGGTATTTATGTAGAAAGTTGGTGGCATGCAATGGAAAAGAAAATTGCCTTGTGTTATCCCGAAATGTCACATACGGAGATGGGGAACTTCAATTGAACATTTATGTTTATATTAGAGTACTGTAACTGCAGGAAAATGTTTCCTTCGTCAATAGCAAAGCAAACAACAAGAACGAAGATAGGTTGCTATCCTACTACCATCAAGCATTACACGAGGTAGAAGCCAAATTCTACAAAAGTATTAAGCTTTCTTCTTATCAATTGCTTTTATCTTATGAAAAACGTTGAATCCCTTTTGGTGTTTTCGTTTATTTTATGTAAATAATACAATAAAAAATTTAAAGCAGAAAAAAGACAGACAAGTGATTTCTGGTGACTAGTCCAGAGTTATGTCATCATCTAGCTCTTACCTTCAGTTATCTTCTTTGAGCTTGTATGTTCTTTAATACATTGTGCAAGTGCGCTGATTTTATTGCTATCTTTGACATAATCTATGATTACACTTCGCAATGTTGTAAATTCGAAAGATGGAGCAGATCAAAGAATTTCTGTCACATTTACCTACAACTTATTTACCATTTATTTCTTGAATAAACCAATCCGTTTATCACTTTACAGGAACTTAAGAATGGTAGGGGTGGTTAAGGTAAGCCTGTTCAAACTCCGGAGTTGGTATGAATATATATTCAAAGTACTCATTGCCAAATCTCAGGCCTGGAGGCTGAGGTTCCTGCATATCCCGTTGGTATAAGCAAAAAAGCACAATGGTGATGGTAACAGTCAAGGCAAAGGGTAGGAGAGATATCATAATCTCTTTAGCACTGGGTCCGAACTTTATGAAGGTATATATAATGCCAAAGAAAGCTATGCCGAATATGAGGGGTATTATTAGTCTCTCAATACGCCTTTGTATTCCACCGACGAGAATTTTTTCTGTCCGACTTCCTCTTGCTAGGTTTCTCGTTGCTGTCTTCATGGCCGAGTTTGAAGGTGATGCCATTGATTCGGAGGGCTTTTTGTCCACGATGATAATTTGTTGGAGAGAAAGAGAGAGAAAAGGGTGTTTCAGACAAGTTGGCCACTTCCCAGGTTTTTATAGGAAAATATACAGCTTTGGTTTACTAATCTTTGTTCTCGATGTTTATTTTCAAGCATGTTCATTGATTCGTATAATTAATATCCACAAGTGAGCATGGTAACGATGAAAGGACGTAAAACGCTTTGCCGGAGGAGTAATTCAATTGTAGCCTTTTATCACTCGGCATGGGATGGATTGAAGATATTAATCAAAGCAAAATATTGACATTAAATATCTTGATGAACAAGATTAAATATATATTTTTTTTTTGGGTGCAAAAAAGATTGTGTCAGTATTAAATTTTGAATGAAAATCTAACTGCAGCATGTCATCCAATATAATGCCAGTTGCACATAAATTTCAGATCCAGAGAAGCTAACGGTGCCGTTCTCAATCTCAACTACAAGAGCTTGCTTAAACGTAATTTGTGAAAAAATTTGAAATGCATAGAGTAGCAAACAATTTCAAACTGGATAACTTGTAAATGAAGATCCTAATTACCCCTTCTTGTGTGCCCCCTCTCCCGCAAGACAAGGATCGAAGGTAGAAATATGATACCATGCAGCCTAGCAGGGATTTGGGAAACCAAATGGCAATTCATTTACACGCCCAAAAACACGGTAAAAAACATTTTATTGCACAACATAGGAACATAACAGGGTATCAACTTTTGAGATCAGAATATTACATTTGATATTTGCCTTAAATTCCTTTCATCCATCACTCCCTATCCCATAAGGGTACACAATGCTCTGAAACCATAGACAGCCACATAAATACATTGGCGATACATTGTCCACTTATTTGGTAGGCTACTACAAACATCTCTACCTTTGAGAAGATTGCACACCAGATTTAACCTCCCAAGCTTGTGCTCGCAAGGAAAATCTATCACAAAAGCTCTTAAATGCTACCACGATTGCAAAATACCAGCAACTAAGGCATTTAGAAGCCAGCTTGCCCACATAGATCCAACAAACTCAGTGTCTGCAATATCAAGATAAAGATCAACATACATATAGATTACAGATGAGAAGACAAATGATAGAGAATACTCGACCAGATGTTTCTGTACAGAGGGTTTGTTTGGTTGTATCTTAAAAACACATAAATATATTTTTTTGTTGCAGGTGGAAAAATATATTTTTAAGTAATACTCATAACTATTGTATGCGTGCTTGGTAGAAATTGAAAAAAGTATATTTTTAGTATCGAGAATTGTGAAAAATAATTAGTAATAGAGTAAATTATGAGAGAAGTATACTTTTGTGGAAAAAATAATAAAATCTCTAATTCTGCAGAAGTATATTTTTTGTACTTTTAAGTAAAAATATTTTACTTTTACTGGTGCAAACAAACAATATATTTTGCTTTTTACTTAAAGTACAGAAATAATTTACTTCTGTTGTGCACCAAACAAGCCCTATATTACTTGTTGTACTTATGATGTAATTATTTATTATAGGCTTAGTACCTCTTGTACTCTATATGTATCTTGTACATTATCGCTTAAATAATACAATTGATTATTCTGGTATAATAAACTTAAACAAATTGTAATGACGACTTCGTCCACAAATCGTGTGGTGAGGTGCCCGAAATCATGTGACACCCCCATCCACGTTGAACATCGTTTAACCCTTTAAGTACCATCCATTGGTGATGCTAGCAACGTTGGCGGTACCATTACCAACACCATTTTGTGCAATGATGCTTTTCTATTATCAAATACGAAAAGCACAACCATCATTTGAGCCTTATTGACGATGATCACCATGCATCGGACTAAAAATGTAGTACATGCGGGTATAATGCTAATGAAACATACTTTTGTTGCAATTTTTAAGATTCACCTTGAGTCTACCATTCTGCCACCAACTGTTAAAGCACCACCATGCCCATGAGCTGACCTTCAATCACAATTTCCCGTGTGAATGCGTTTAAGTCTGTAAGGACAAGGTTGGCACGGAACTGGAATTGCACATTGTCCTGTTGTTATTACCGTTGTGACGAAATTCTGTAATTGACATTTAAATATGGTAATAAATTAGCAGAAATGGAAAACAATAGAAAATATGGCAGCGCACAAGAGACAACGATATAAGTGGTTCGGCCCGAAACCTAATCTACAGTGAACACCAAAGAATATTTCATTATATAAAGAGAGATTTTATAAAATGTGGGTTACACTTAATAATACTTGGTACAATATTCTAATAGTGCATATATACTCAAGGATTAACCTTACAACTCTCAATATATTTTTCTTATACCACTTGTACACTCAAATATTAGTTTCTATTACAAGTTGGAATTTTTTGAATGATTTTTGTCTTTGTCCATGGCCCACATTTATACTAAAATTGGGCGTTGCTTACCGCACGTTCAAATGGAATATCAATCAAACTGGGCTGTAGCTGGATTTTTAGTAGTAAGCACCTTGAAAACATGTTTTG
>MKEJ01007125.1:0-12440 GCA_001753735.1 Embelia ribes | reverse complement strand
ATGTGAGGCGGGTAGTTTTGGTTTAATTACCGCAACAGTCCCTGTGTTTTATTATATGTATATTTGTATATCTATCATAAAATATCCACAAGACATTTATATTTTTATTGATTACGTAATAAAATAACTAAACAAATATCAACATGTTGATTGATTACAAAACAAAATAACAAAGCAAATATGATCCATTTCATTACATAGCAAAAAACATATACACTTTTATATATATTTACATATTATACGTCTATTAGTTCTATTGAATAATATAGCTTTAAGCATGGAGATGGAGAAGAAAATTTAATATCTCCTAGTGGTAGATTTATTGATAATCAAAATTTTCACCAAAATATTTAAGAGAGAATAAAATATATATATTAGAGAGTGTTTGTGTATTTTGATTGAATAACTAGGGTTAGTAGGGAGAATATGAAGCAGAGAGAGAGAAAGAAAAAAATTGAAGGTATTTTGATAATTTTAATGTGTGGTGCCAAATATAATTAGCGTGGTGCCAATAAAATAAATAAAATTCAATTTTATTAGTGTGGTGCTTAGTAATATAGGATAGAATGGTGTCAATAGTAATATGTTACCAAAATAAAATGATGGGTGCCAATAGAATTGCCTAATTTTAAATCTTATACTACTATTGTATAAAAAAAAATCACAAAAGGTGCATTAATAAAAAAGTGGTAATCTATTGGTGCATATTTATTTTAGGTGTATCAATGCTTATATATATTTCTCATTCATGTGTTTATAACATTTGTTGTTATCTGTCGTGATTATTATTAAAGTATAAAAATTCCAAGTGTATAAAGCTGAAATTAAACTAGAGTTTTATATGAGAAGAAAATAAAGTCTACTGCATTTCTTGAAATAGCTAGTATTAATTTGACGCTGAAGATTAATACTGGAATCATCATTTCGCCGATCTAAAATGGCAAAGAAAACTACAACATATTGGATGAAACAACACCATGGTTTTACAATGGCCCAAGAAATCATATTTGTTTGTTAATAATGAACTTTAATAGGCAAAAGATTCTAAATATAATATATCCGATTCTATTACCAGAAGGAAGTTACTATTCAAATATCTGTCGGACAAAATATTTTGTAGAAAAATTTTATTTCCTGTGTGAAAAAATGCCATCAATGAATTAAAAGAAGGATTAGGTGATCGGTCACTTTTTTATAGGTACTATAATATCTTTTCGTGATATAAACTTTTATGAATTGCAATATTTTCAAAAATTGTAATATTTTCAAACCTCATGGTGTGACTTTTCATTAAAAATTACGTTGTTTTCAAAATTATAACATTTCATTCAAATTAGGAAATTTTCCACGTAAATTTCAACAACATCGTGCTTCAAGACTAACAATACTAAATTGAATTATTTTCAAAATACAAATGCCAGTTTAGTATTCGTCTTCTATGCGACAGCTTTGGTCTTTACCAATTGACAAGTCGATCAGTTGAAATAAAAGGGGGGAAGTTTATAGGATTGACTGCAAATAATAATAACAGCAACGATCCTAATAATAGATAATAAATGTCATATAGTACAAAACTCAACGATAAAAGCCTCCAAAAATTATTAAAAAAACAAATAAAGTAAAGTTTCCAATTACCAGCTATGTACAAATTCATACACAAGCCATTAGATGCATGAAAAATGTGATTTGTTCGGTGAATCCACATATTTAATGCACATTATCATATATATTTAAATACCTCTTGTACCGATGGTGAAAACTTTACCGATATCAACATTAGAAGTTTACTATCGCACATAAAAATTCGAGGATTAAAGTCTCATAGTATATCATTAATGTATAGAAACTAAACTTATTCAAAAATCCTGCCCACGAAATTTTTTAACTAACAAGATTCACTGGGGTGGACGCAAAACTTTTATCAAGAAGGGATAAAATTCTTATATAGTTGTGTAAAGTCGGTCGAATTAAAAAACCACCATAATTTTATTTTATATGTAAATAAATTTTCACACAATCAAATTTCTATTTAAGTATCCAATTACAATTTACTATGCACTAAAAAATTTATAATAGAAAAGAAGATAATGGTATAAATAGTTAGTTGTAATATATATATTTTTGATATTCTTTATATAAGATTTAAATTAAACTTCAATATTATTAGATTGGAAAAAAAAAATTACAATGCAACTAGATATATCCATTACTCGAACTCAAACTTGTAAAAAAGTCATAAGAGTATAATTAAAATCAATCTTTTACGATAGTAAGATTAACAAAAATATATTAGATATTTTTAATATTTTCAAAGAGCGCTTATTATAAAATCAAATTTACCCTATTAAGTAGCACGGGAGAGAAAAAGAAAAAATGAAGTTGAAGAAAACAATACTAAGCAGTAGGAAAGAAAAAAGAGAATACAAGACAAAAATAAAACTAGCTCAAATTTTAATTTTTCTTAAAATATGTATAGACATTAATTAATGTAAATATAGAAACATATAGACTTTATTTATTTATTTATTTTGTGTGTGTGTGTGTTAAGTATAGGTGTGACCGTGTGAGTATTTTCGCAAAATTGTTTTTCAGAAACTACCCAAATAAGGTTGTTCTGTTTTTAGCTTGTTTTCTTAAAAAGGATAATGGTAGTCTTATTTTGGGGCATGATTATAACACACAGATTTTGCTTGTTATTTCTACCTGTTAACCCGAAGTTCATCAGGCAAAAGAATTAGGCTGATATCCGTCGACTACGGCAACCGTTAAACTTCATATATTTAATTTCTAGTTCAGTTAGCAACTTCGTAGAATCGAGGTGTGTAAAGTACAAACACTGGAGCATACTTTGGTAAAGGAGCAAAAAATGCTAATAACTTAAAACATGGCGCAAAAAGTGAAAACTGGGCGAAACCTTGAAAGTTGCAAGCTGAATGCATGGTTTCAGACTTCTTTTACCACCTTAGATAAAAGGCTACGAAGGCTCTGAATCAGGCATGCGTATATCCGGTTGAGATGCTCCAAAGGGCCGTCTAATGGCCGTACCTGTAAATACATCCAGCAGAAATCTTTCGACTAAATCGGTTATGGGGCAATGAGAGTACTCAAGGTGGTAGTTATAGCTCTTTTTGGTATTTAAATTAGTCATTTCATTTAGCTAATTGAAATTGATTGTCTTTCCTTTCATATGATCTCATCTCGTGTTAAGTTAAGCGATGCAGTTACGGAGCCAGTAATTCCGTTCAGGGGTGGACAAAATTTATTCATTTTTATTAATGATGGTACTTTTGAATAATTTATCAACAAAAATTTTTTAAAAAAAATCATGCATGCATATTTCTTTATTTCAAAATGACTATATTTTGTTGAAGCTATTTTCTCATAAAGATAGTAGTTCTAGAAGACAGTTACAAATTTAATTTTTTTCATAGATCTATATTTTGTGACATGGAAAACTAGTGAATATTGATTTCTTTCCTTGTGCGTCTTAAAATGGAACCAACAAATAATTAATTCAAATAATTTTATCATATGCAAAATGAAATGTTGAATATTATTAATTCAAATAATTATGAGGTTATTTCCTTGGCAGAAAATATGTTTACGAATATTATTATTAACAAGCTTACATCAATTTTAACATTAGCCCATTCTGTAAGACCAGCTCACTACTTCTTCCTGCCCACATTCTTTAAATATCGAAAGTGCAAAAAAAAAAATAATAATAAATAAATATAAATAAAAATAAAACAAAAATAATGATAATAATAATATAAAATTGTACACAGGGCTCGACCCCAGAGTGGGAGAGACCATCAAGTGTAGTTTCTACCAAGTGACAAGTTTAAAACATCACTAATAAAAATATTATTTAAAGTCAGAGTAGGCAATTAATCACCCTTATTTCTCTGCCTCCGGTGCAGATTGTAAACAATTATTCCCTCCGTCCATGAATACGGGGCTCACATTCCTCAAATAATCCTTTTATTGTTGTGTCGGTTTTAATCCGATCTAATTATTTTAATATAAAGGACTATCTTAGTGTAGGAATTTTAAATCGATTTTTAAGTTGGTCCGATGATAAAAAAAAATAAAATAAAATTATGTGGAAAACTCAAATTTGTATGGAATTTGAGTCCTCTTGTTCCTCCGTCAACAAATAATAATCCGATATATATTTTCACATAATTTTAGGAGAGTGGAAAAACTTTTAAAATATCAAATCAAATATTAAATGTCAAATCTAACCATACTAAATTTTATGTTATTCTTTTCCCAAATTATTATAAGAGGCAATATAATAAATGCACTAAATTTAATAATGATTTAAGTTTATCTATGCAATTGTGTTTAAACATCCCTAAATGGAAAGTGACCCAATTGTTTGAGAACGAAGGAATAATAAACATCAGCTTCTTATGTGTCCGATAAATATACGAGGTTCAAGTCCAAGTTACCAAATTCTCCAAAACCCCCTTCGTATTGCATTCCTGTTCTCATGTACCGGAACATGGTACTTTTGCTTCCTATTTATCAATATCCCGGCAAATCCAAAAAAAAAAAAATTTAAAAAGAGAAAAATTTAACTTAACTAAAATACTCATAGTTTGTGAACTGGTCTATAATATATTAAATAAAAAACCAAATTATGCAAGATGAAAAGGTGTAATCGAAGAAATTACTTTAGGAAAAGTTCAGGATTCTTCGTATTTGGGAAAGAGGAGAGAGAACATACACCTGAAGAGCAAGCAGAACATGGAAAAGTAAAGGAAAATTTTATTTGAATGATAAAATAACGTTAAGCAAAAGAGACGTAAACATGAGAAAATAAAATTTTGCACGGAAAAAGTTGAATAAAGATGGTTTTTGTTATCGACTTGTATTCCTTATACAAAGAAAAGAAAGATACTTCTATAGTTTACAAAAATTAACTTTCATATTTTAAAGATAATGAAGCCCACCTACAGGGTACGTGTTCCAGCAATACTTGCATGTCGCGTTTCCATACCCATACCGCGTACCACAAGGAACCATGACCCACATAACATCAGGTTCAACACGAAAGAAACTTACACTTTACATTCTTTAAATAAAATACTTCTTTCAAGACCAGTTCTTTCAATAAGAAGAAAAACCAATAAAAAAAAAATCTACATGGTTCGACACAAAAATGGAAACAAGCCAAATCTAAGCTTCAACACATCAATAGAACAAAACTAACTAAGCTCTAAGGACATTAAAAAAATTTCAATCAAATGAACAAAAAAAGGACAGAAAAATCAACCTGGTCAACAAATTTACTCAATATTTTAAATCACTAATTTATTGAGAAATAGATGTTCAAGAAAGTAAGATGCATAAAACAATACCAGACTATATGACAACCTGGCTTCTTTTGATATATACCACGGTTAAAGATTGTGGCCAGAAGATGAAAATCTCAGAATTTATCAATGTGACTGAAGGAGATCTCATATCGCAGCATGCAAATAAATTGTTGCCATCTTCCGTATTCCCATTGGGAGTGAGAACCTTTAGAAGTGGTTAAGGTAAATTAATTTGATTGTTTTAATCTTTGGTTTTGGTTTTTTGTAGCATAATTGGGAGGAAAAAAAAAACACCGCGGTCAATCTGGAAGGCAATAGAAAGAAGCAAAGAAGGGTGTAACTGGGTCACAAGGGTAGTTCCTCAACTTTGGATTAATTACAAATCAGCTCTAACGTTGATGAAGAGTAGAGAAGAAAGAGAAGACTAATCTCTGCGTAGGATTAGATAGACCTTTGGGAAAGTTGCAAAAAAATAACCACAAGTTTTGTGTTATTTTCAAGGTCAACCCGGAGCTTTTGAAGTTCTGCAGATTTCATCCAGCAGTTGGAAAAAATTTCAAATTCATTCCTGAAGTTACAGACATAACAGAAAGGTCCCTAACATTCCCAACATTTCAGATTTGGGCTAGAAGTTTAGAGAATTACAAGAACCTCCTTTGTATCCATTAGCCTTCACGTTTATACTAATATTTGGTGGATGATGAGACTCCAACTCCTCGCTTTGTATTAAGACTTAAAAGTTCGAGGTCGAACTTTTTTCAACAGGGGAGAATGATAATGCAGATTCGGAAATATGTTGATAATTAGTTTGTTTTTCATTTAATTAGGGTATCTTTTTATTGATTAGTTAGTTAAGATTTGAATTGATTTGATTTGATTTGTCTCTTAGGAATATTCTAGAAGATTTAGTTTCCATCTTCGAATTTTTTAGAAACCTATATATACGGCTTATAATGTAATTTTTCATTTAGAGTTGAGTTTACGACAGTTTATTAAAAGAGTGTTGGATCTCTTTTGGTTTGTGTGTTGGATCCCAACCTCTTTTGTTCATTTATGTCAAAATGTCCATATATCCCTTCGGTATTCAATACCGTCTACCAAGAAATATAAAAGTTGCAAAAACGGTCTACAGTAAAAGAAAGCATACCATCAAATTCTTTGGGCCATCAGCCAACCATTGTCGACAAATAGCTTCTATTTCAGATATAAACCTAGAAAAACAAGTTCCCAACCAAAAGTAATCAGTTTCATACAAATCATGAAAGGCAACAGGAGAAAAGAACATGCTAAAATAAGTGAATAATTCGTAATTAGGAATACCTTTCCCAAGAAGAGGCAAGGGTAAAATCATCAAACCACTCAAACTGTGAAAAGAGCGAAAATTAGCATGCTCCTCATAGAAGACGATGTTTATGTAACGTCAAAGATAGCATATTCAGTATACAGAACACATGAATAGTAACATTCTATCCCACAACGTTTATGCTTTTGAAGTTGGATTAACTCGTCTATGTGGTAATAAAATTGATTTGCAAATGCATAGCAAAAGAGACTTAGTCAAAAGAAGTTGGCCTGGTGAAAGCTTGATCAATGTGTGAATACACATCATCCAAAAATCTGCAAAGATTGATTCCGCCATTGATTTATGTGAACAAAAGTTTATTCATGTTTGATAAATGGCGGAAAATGTAAAATATGAATACTGATAGGCCGGATTAGTAGGTAATATATAATTAAGGACGCAATGAAGAAAGAAAAATCAGAAGGGCATGAATCCTTCCAGAGGACGCTAAAAATTGGCAAGTTGAACTGAATCTAAGGCTAGTTCCATGTTACTGTTGATTTTCAAGATCTGATTTTCAAAGTTGATATTTGAAAGTTGATTCTAAGATTCAGGTGTCAACCTAGAGTTTGGTAAGTATAATAATAAATAATAAAAGCTTCTTTTGATAGTAGTGTAGTGATAGGTGAAAAAGTGGTGAACTGCTTATATTTATTGGAAAAAGACAAAAGTAAAACTAGATAGGGAATAAAACGTGATTGAGGGTATTGATGTCACAAGTGGCTTCGATAATCAACAACCAAGATTACTTTTGAAAAGCACTCAAGAGAAAAGCAGCATGAATTGCCTTTTGTTTGCCAAACACCAATACCTCCTCTCCTCATTAGAAAAAATGCTGAAGCAGTCCATAAAAAGGAATACCAAACTCAGCTCAGAAGTCCATTTGGAAAATTCTATAAAAGCAACTAAAGATTGCCAAGTTGAAAGAAACCTGAGAAGCAACTTGAGAAAAACTTAAACAAACCAGAACAATCAGCCTTAAGCGACGAACAAAATTTATTTTTAAAAAAAGGGAGAGAGAGAAACAAGAATTTCCCTTCAGATTTAGTAAAGGATTTTCTAAACCCAGTTTAAACACCAGATGACCAAAAATACGGAATGATAAGCTAAAGTTTCTTCAACTTCCACATCAGGAAAATTGGTCCCAACTGTGTAATGAATCTGTCGTTAAATCTATAATCACTTACTGAAGACCCAACCAAGCCAACAAATTAGCAAAATATTGCTAGTTATGGTACAACGAAATAGAAAATGAATCACTGAGACACCACTTGGACAGAGAACACCAAACAGCTATAAACTTTTCTACTTCTAAAGATTATCAATATCACCATATGCAGGTGTCCCTACAGATTTCCAAGGAAATGCCTTCTCTCTCAAGTAGAGATTCCTTAAACAAGTATACATGTTAATTATCGACATCCACGAGACTATCCTCTCTTCCCACATACGAGCAAAAGTCATCAAGAGTGCCAACAGAAAAACCTGTCAATGATTTAAGTTCCCCATTCTGAACGTAAATTCACTACTTAAGAATCTAGAAAATGACTGAATGGACATGATACAACAACTACTGAAAAAGCTTCAGTATTTTAATGTAATTTCACACATCTGAGAAAAAGCCACAAAGCTATCTATGCACGCACCAAAATCCTGCAAAAATCTAACCAAGGCCCCCACCCACTATAAACATAATCCAAGGATCAATGTCCTCCCAAACCAGTAAAATGCACTTCACAAACCAAATCTTGCATGACCCAGACCCTCTGTCCTACAATCCCAAAAGTGGCTCCCGTATTTCTCATAATGGCTACTCCACCATCTCTTTCAAACTTGGAACTTGCTAGTAGTACCCAATGAAGCCGCATCAAACAATTTGAGCGTTCCAATCCCCAAAAAACTTTGGTTTAAGGGTAAACAATCATCCAGTGATGCAGATTCATATAAGATATTTATCATATAGGATATTATTTAATAGATATGATTTGAATTGTTTTGATTTGATTTTCTCTTGAGAATGTACTAGAACGATTTAATTTCCATATTAAATTATTTTCTTGAGGCCTATATATAGGACCTCTCTAATTGTTTCTATCGATATGGTTTATGAATAAAGATTGAGAGTTTGGACATGAGTATTAGATTTCTTTTTATTTGTATTGTTTTCTATTGTTATTGTATTCCCTCTAGAGCCATCCTACATCAATTGGTTTCAGAGCATACCTCGATCCTGCTACAAACCCTAAATAATCGATTTAAAACCCTATTCGCATTCAACCCGAACCCAATCAAACACTAAACAACCTCAATCAACGAACCTACTTCAATCGAAACCCTGAACAACCTCCATCGAAACCCAATTGACGCTACCCAGACTCATTCACTACCAACGACCCCAGCCGCCATCACCACCAACACGACATTAGCCCTTGTCCGCCGTAGCCACGTCACCGCAGCATCTTCCATAGTCGCAAGTCAGTGACGACAACAGAGAGAGAACGGCTATAGAAAGAAAGAGACAACAACAATACAGTTAATTGCTGATTTACACTGTAGATCCCTGTATTTTGACGAGAATGGTAGAATCATCCACCGACTTGTGGTCTAACAGTTCAAGTGCGTGATTCCGTTTCTTCACTTTTAAAGCATCAATTTCTATTTGTCGTGAGTTATAACAAAATAAAAAATAAAAATGGTTGCAAATAACGAAGTTTTAGTTCAATTTTCAAAATTTTAGACCAATGTGCAATCTAAGTTTGGCAATTTTGAAAACTCTCACACCTGCCTCATCCTCAACATCCATAGCAATAGTAGCCGCTGCAACCAATACTCCTATTGCCACTAATCAAACTGCCACTTTTGTTCCTGTCCAATATGAACTTATTAATCTCGCTCCTGTCACACCTACTCCAATTGTTCCGCTCAATCATGCTCAAGTCATTCCTGTTAAAACTACTCATACAATCCTAATCGACACTGATCCTCAAGTGGTTATCAAAGATTAACAAGATTACGGGATCAAGATTGCTATTCCAGAATTGATCGCACAAACTGAGCCCGAAGAATTTGTTGAGTATATCAATTTAGAAGATTTGGGATTTATTTTTGTGGATGTCTCTGTGGGTAATCAAGTTTTCTCCATAGGGGGTAAATTTTGCAATAATGCTGATACACGGTGGGTAATTGGTCAACAACTGCACCGAGTGTTTGACAATTTAAAGTTCGAGGTCGAACTTTCAAATGGGGGAGAATGATGCAAATTCGTATAAGAAATTTATCATATCTTTTAATCAATTAGGATATTATTTAATTGATAAGATTTGATTTGTTTTGATTTGATTTTCTCTTGATAAAGTTCTAGAAAGATTTAATTTCCATGTTAAGTTATTTTCCTAAGGCCTATATATAGGACCTCTCTAATTGTTTTCTATCACTATGGTTTATGAATAAAAATTGAGAGTTTGGAGAAAAGAATTAGATTTCTTTTGATTTTTATTATTTTCTATTGTTATTGTGTCTCTAGAGCCATCCTACATCATCCGGTCTATATGATGGTTAAAGTCATTCCGCATACCTCCCATCCTATAGGAAAGTCCCTTTCCAGCTTCTCTAGCTTCCTCACTGTTTGCCAGCTGCTTGTTAAAGTGATAACTACGTCCCCTGTCTCCATGATGATTCCGGACCCCAAAATTGCTTCTTAGCGGCGGGCATTCTCTTTCTCCCCTTATCCCCTCGTAGGAGTAGGTTAGACTCTTAATGAATGTGGCGAAAAATGATTCAGTATTTGGTGGTGGACCACCTCCACAAAATATCCAGCTCAGTCTTAATCATTGTAGCTTTGATCCAAAGCATGACAAAAAAAAAACTGATGAAGTGTCCAGGTCCACCTTCGAGATATCTCGACATATGTATTACAAAATTCAATGAATTCCTCATAAAGATACGAAGAACTCACTACCACTATGTCCCACCTGCGGAGATGACCGGACTAGTTATAGATCGAGAATTAAGGAATTAAGTTCCTGTTTAGTGCAGAATATTTCTTTGGGCCATTAGCCAACAAAGCATTTACAAAGGACTTACTGAATACGAGGACATCCTTCAGGCTCACCAATCATACGACTAAGACCATAAAAGATGGCACAAAAGCAATGTAATGCTTTGCTTGGAAAGGTCACAGGGATGCAATGGATAGGTTTGCATGCCAGTTTGCAGAAGGTCCAAAACCAAATAAATACTCACCAGCAGAAGATGGATCTTTGAGACTCAAAATGACCATATGTAAATAAGAGAGTTTTCCACCACCAACAATTCGGACTCTGAGGTGACTTAAATTGGTGCTTATGAATTGTAACAATAAAAGAATTTAAATGGCCACCTGCATGGTGCTCTCTCGGCTCCTACATCTGAACATCAATCTCCTTATATAAAAATATCATCAAATGAAATTATTCAGTTTATTGGATCATCCTCATATTATAAAGTTAAAATACCTATACCACAAAACACACATTAGAATATCAGAGTGACACTACCAGAGACAAGATAAAAAATAAAAATCAAAAAAGAGGGGGGAAATACAATTTTCCGAACAAATTATACAGTGCGCGTAACCAAAACATTCAGTCCATAATGTTCCTTAACAAAAAAAGAAAGAAAGAAAGATAAATATACCATGAAGCTCAAGAAGTGCTAAATTATTTTCACTGCTTCTTGAATCTATGCACCAAATTGTTAATTAGCTTCTACTTCCTCTAATACTTTTTGCACCTCAATAAGGTAAAAAATTTCATTTGGACAGCCCTGAAAAACGGTAAGCACTTGCTATGGTAAAAAAATGCATGACAGGCGTATTAAAGGAGTGTTTAAGTACCCTTCACTGCTTCTGCTGGTTTTCCAGCTCTACTAGTTATACAATTTGATTATATTTCTCCAGGGTGCTTCAAGCCATTACTGATTCTTTTCAATAGAAACTACTAATTTTAAGCGAAACAAGATCTATCGATAGAAAACCAAAGTCCCAGGTTACGTCACTTTTTTGCAATTGCTTCACGTGTTTTTCTATAAATTGTAGCAATCCAACAATGCGGTTAGTTTCTCCCTTCCACAATCTACTAGTAAGATTGCCCGGCGTATGCCATTCAAGGGTGCTTTTTTCTCGTCCCATTCCTCCTACATCCAGTTACAAAATCTTTTGGCCCCCGGATTATTGCCCGGCAACATCCAAAACTTAAAAAACATCTGAAACTAAATGGTGTTTTTCGAGCAGCCCAGAACCATTGGCTGTGGGAGGAGTTTTCAGGGGCTCACAGGGCAGTTTGTGTTGACATTACGCACTTCAAGGGGAATGCCTACTAATGCCATGGCTGATTTGCGTGCTTATGTTGACGATGTACGATTAGCTAACATCATTGTGGAAATGGATTTTCACATTCTACAAGACAAGGCCGAGCCCTCCGGCTTCGAGGGTTTTATTTCCAGAAGCACGGGTTAGCTACCTAATTCTCAGGTCCACTGCTTAGAGACAATTACAGTGAGGCCACTGCAATCGCAGACTTCTAAACCAAACATTCAAACTTCACCAAATCAACTACTATTATATTACAAGAAATAGTTAAGACGAACGCTGTTATGCTAATTATACTATCTAGGGCTTTGAATGAATTCTATAACATTCAAAGCCACATTAACAATTTTAAAAAAAAAAAAAAAAATCTTCTTTTTTTTTTGTTTTAGTTTGGATGATTTATAAAATTATTGGTTTAATAAAA
>MKEJ01007119.1:0-11713 GCA_001753735.1 Embelia ribes | reverse complement strand
AAACTAAAGAAGGAAAGACAACCTCCTATGTAATGTATTCCTTGGCTACCTCGGAATTAAAGATGTAACCATTCGTGCAAGCTTAGTTCCAGCTAAGTTCAATGCATGGAAAGCTTTAAAATGCTTTGTTTTAAGTAGATTCGCACTAATCATATTTATATAGCACAAAATCATCTTAATTGTTTTACACCTAGGCACTTGTATTTATTTTTTAAGTCGTATTTTTATTTGAAATTGAAGACAATGTACTATGTTATCGTTTTGTATTACATTTTGTTGTAACCCTTTAGGTTGTTCAGGTTAGAACAAAAGTGTAAAATATTATATGAAGACTCGGGCTGTAAACTTTGTTATTTTGTTGAAGCATATAACTCACTGATGTTGTAAATATGAAGTTTACTTAGCTTTGATATACAAACCGTATACAAGCTAAACATATATTTTAATTCAATATAAAGGTTATATGCAGATTATAATGTAACTTTATTTTTTGCCCTCTGATAATGAATATTGCTATAGAATGAGATAAGGAAGAAACATTGTAGACAATATCCAATTTTTATTTTATTTTTTTTAAACTATATATATTTTTCGTTTCCTTTTCTTTAAAAAGATATCAGGATCGCTATCCTAGATCATTCGGGGCGCGACATTGCGAGTCTGCTTCTCAAACTGGTACCTATCCCGCATAACTGCGAGTGTGGCGTAGGTATAGATTTATTGTGGGGCGGATGTGGGTTTATCCAAAAATGTGGATATAATGAACACCCCTATGTAGCATTGCACGCAAGGCAAGAGCACATACAAGTATTACCATCACTCTAAGCAATTTCGAGAGGCATCTAAATTAATGCTGATGCAGTGATGTGGGTGGCAGAGGTGGAAAATGATTCTGAATATGCCATGAATCTGTACAGATTTCACAAACGGCAAATGAAATGAGGTCAATCCACCCCCACAGAAAAAAAAATGAACTTGCGCAATACGAATCACCGGGTTAAAAGTTGCCTTAAAAAATCATTCAAAGTAAGCAGTTTCCATTAAAAGATTGTTTTTTGAGATGTATTATTACAATAAAAAGAGCAATATAAGGCATGAAATAATAATTAATGAAGTGTATTACACAGGTCTGATAAGTTTTCCATACATTCTTCTTCCACTGATTAGCAGTTTCAAGAAAATGTTTCATACGCTTGAGACGAGTGATAGTATGCATGAAAAAATATGATACCTTTTATCATTTCAGCTTTGACAAACTAATAAAAAACTAATCATATTTCTTCACTGAATGACTAAGCATCGACTGGAATATCTGATAGAAGCTGGTTCAGTTTTTCGTAAGTCATGAATACTATGCCAATAGAAGGCACCACCTTGTAGTATTCGGGCAAAATTCCTCTGTATATGCCACGCAGACCTTCGGTTTTCATAATATATTGGAAAGTGCCAAACAGGCCGGTGTTATACACACAGGCACGCCCACCTGCTCCTTCCAACTGCATTCGTCGCCGCACAAGGTCTAGTGGAAATGTTGCTGTAGAAAATTAAAGTAAATAAAGTCATAATTTATGCCAGAGGGGTTATGAATAGTATTCGAGCACTAAAACTAAGCATGAATATTTTAAATCATCAACAGGCACCAAGATATTTTAAAGTACAAGGATCAATAGCACAACTATGTGTAGACATGCATTCGTGATGAACCAAAAATTTAACAAATGGATCAGGTTTAACTTAATCCTGACGGTTTTTTGGTTTGGTTTAGGTTTAGGGTACTAAGATAAACCAAACACGAGTTCTTAGTTTAACCATAAGTCTGAAATAGACCCGAACGGCCAGCCAAATCAAGAAATCAATACTATAAATTCTTAATTTGAACTAGGTGATTATTTAAAACTTCTAAACTAACCCACACTCTCAAAGTAGAAAACGTAATTTGTAAAACTCCAAACTGAGAATCAAACTAAACCTCATGAAGAACCAAAACAGAACAAGAATTATGGTTGGTTCTGACATGGCAAACAGAAAGCTGAACCGACCATCGTTGGTGATGTTCTCATTTTGGCTCAAAATTGAACCAAATCGAGCACCCCCAGTTAGAACTCAACAATGAAGTACCTATACACATGTAAGATAAATTCCCATCTCGTTTTTGTAAAAAGAACCTAACAGTTTTCAAAGGAGCTTGGGTTTCTCAAGATCACTAAGGCAACTCATGAACCAAAAAATGGAAGTACGAAAAAGAGGAACTACATAAAAGTTTTGAGGCAGATCTCCGTAAATTTTATCTACTGATGAAAATAATAAAAGGGGACCAGGATTTAGAGTGAAACATTCATAAGCGATATCTATGAAAGCACCACGTGCTCTCAACCAGTCATTGAAAAAAATCCCATTACTAGAATGCAAAAGGAATAAAAACCATGAGTGAGATGCATATTCACAGAGTATGCTTGCATATCTGCTGTCTTAGAGAACTGCATGCAATCGACTGAGAATATTCCATGCTACAGCTAAAGAGCTGTTTTGTCCAAGAATATTCCATCCTAAAGCACAATGCGCTGTTTTGATCAGTGAGCCAACGTATCAAATACATACAACAAGTTGGTAAATGAGAAAAATGAAATGTGTTTGTTTGTTAACTTAATAACTTCCTTACTAAAAACATGTCACTTGTGAGACGAATTTGACTTCTTGAAGGGGTCTCTGGCTCTAAGTTTGGACTGTTACATGCTTAACTCAAAGCCAGCGTCTGAACCTGCTTCTCTGCATCAAAAGCATAGAAGACAGCTACAGGCGTTAACTTCTTTCACAAATACACTCTTGATTTTGCTTGGTATATTGAAATTAAAAGAAAATAATAATTCTCTGTTATTATTGAATTAGCAAAAGCATCATCCTTCTGTTGCTCTTGCATAAATTAGTAAAGACTGAAGAAATGCATTAAGCGCATCACATTTGAACATATAAAAGACAAACAACTTATTGGATCCTTGCATAGACATGAATGCAGTTGTAGCATCAGTTATAAACACAATTACATAACTCACAAACTAAAGAACCTAAAATAAAGGAAAGGGGACCATAAAAGTAATAAGCAACATATGCACATGATAAAAGTAACAAGGAACATATGCACATGAAATCTGGAATTAATAATTAAGACAGAATACATGGTTTTGAGGACTTTTCAAGTTGTAAAACATATGCTTTATTCAAAAAAGCATATTTGGATGACAGGCGGAAGCATGCTTCCTTTTTTCTGTTAGCAAACATAAAAAATTAAACCACATTCCTAACAAGATATATAGGCAACCCACATCTCCACTCCATGTTTAAGATATTGTTTACAAGCCTGGAAGATATTAGTGTCTTATTCTTGTTACATATCTTCAACAGAATTTGAAATATTCAGTCTTTGATATCATTTCCTCTATAGCATTCTATTCCTAATGCAATAAATATCACTACTATAAAATAGAGTCTCATATTTATATTCAATAAGTTGATTGATCAATGATCGCAGCAATCCAGAATGGAGTTTAACTTTAAGACCTGTCAGTGTACAAGTTTTTTTTACACTAACAGGGTCAGATGAATGAGAAATCATCAAGATTTCATGTCGCAATTGCTTAAATGCACGATGATGAGTTGTCAATCATCAGGACCTGACAGAATAAAAAAATTGTAAAATTAAACTCATCCAAGCTAAATACAGTTCTCCTCCCATGAAAATGAATCAACCATATAAATCCCATGTTTCGTATTTCTCCTAATGGACTTATATTTCTCATATTCTCAACCAAAGTATCAAAATAGAAAAGTAAGAAGAACTAATTGTATGGACTGATTCACGTTTCTCAGCAATGAAATTGCATACAAGAACATGATATGGAATATCTAAAAATTTATGGTGGCTTGTTTCCATCTAATGTTTCAGCAAACTCACCTGATGATGATGCTATGCCTGAAATGCAGCCACAAGCAAGGCCGACAAGGACAGTCGAATCATCCGGCCTAGAATCAAGAAATGAACACCAAATAAGAATATTAATGGGTAAGCAGTGACACATAATATCCAAGAATGACCTTAAAACCACATTATCAGGTAAAGCTGAGTGATCAAGTTCATTTTTGTGTGTATCCCCTTATGCATGATATCTCCAAAAGGGGGGAAACATGGCGGAGAATGGCTTTTTTTTTTTTAAGAAATTTCATGGGGGCATAATCCAAAAGAGGTTTAATTTCGGATACCTCTATAAATCTCCTTATCCATTCAATCCAGTTTCAAATGGAGGAAATACAGCCATTGCCAATAGGATTAAAACTGCTAGCTTAACAATGAAAGTTCAGTTTATAAGGTCAAATGTGAGTGGACAAGCTTCTGTCTCGCCTAGAGGTAGAAGTAAATAAGAAGGGATCAAGAGGCCATGGGAAAATTAGAGCCAATAATAATTTCCCAATGGGCGACACCAGTTGCTCAGATTTTGAAGATGTTATATACAGGCTTTCAATTTGTGGGTGGACTTCTGACGGAAAAACCAAAATGTGTAGGTTAAGATACTTATGCAACCAAAAGAATATCCAATTAAAAGAAAAACACAGTGCACCACAATTTGAGGCTAAAAAGATAAGTATAATTGTATTGGCTGATTGACAAGTACAAATGAGACTCTTGAGTCTAGAGAGGAGTTCATAGCTTTTTTATGCTGCGCATAGAAAGGAGGCGAGTGCACGCATATGCATGCCAGATCTTTTGATGTTGTCTTAAAGAGACTGAAAGTGAAAATGATAAACAATATGACTATGCTAATTGAAACTTATTTATGAATGGCGACGGGCGCCAAAACAAAAAAAACAAGAAGAAAAAAATATACGAACCTAGTAGGACTTGACTCCCCCAGGAAATCCAGACTCCGCCCTTGAGCGCTGGGGCAACTAGGGTAGTATCTATGACACTGAATTACAAAACTTTCCCAGCTTAGGCAATAAGACATCCTGTTTATCCACTTTCCTTTGTTTACTTATATTGATTTCCTTGATTAGTATGAACAAGAGACTAGGATTCCATATGTCTGTGGAGGGACAAAGAGAGGAAACAAACAACAGTTTCTTCCAGAATTGAGAAGGATATCAAGAAATGATCACATTGGATTCAATGAAGGAGCTCGATATTTTGAGATGTGCTCCTTGTGCTCAAGCTTATTCTTATCCTGAAAATTAACTATTCTAAGCTTGTCCCAGCAGGTGAACCTAGTGCTGGGGTCTCGGCTATTGCTATGAGTTGTAAGGTGAGGAAATCCCAGCACAAAAAAAACATAGACACCTGATTGTCATGTCCATTCTCAAGGTATAATAATGGAGCTTTAACGAAACAGTGAACTCAATACTAGTGCTGGAACTAAAAGTAATCCTTTTCCCACTCTTTTGTAATTGTCAAATGAGCATTCTTCTCAGATCTCTTTTCTGTATATATTTTCTCCAAAGTCTGAATTGGCTCAGTGAGTAATTATTTCTGAATGGTTTGTCTTATGGAGATGTTCTCCATATAATACCATAACCAATAAAGAATAACATGACATATAGGTAACTGTTAACCAAACTAGTGCTCAGTAGTACCTGTGAGATTGCCAATAAGATCTTAAAGTTTCATAAACCGAAAAGCTGATTGCTAAATTTGGCCCAACACCCTGCATCAATGAAGTAAATTAGTTGGCTGCCCAAAGGAAAGATCAAACTTAAACAGTTTGCCACAACAAGCATGTTATACCAACAGTGCTGCCCCAAGTCCTTTGTAAAGGCCGAAAAAGCCTTCTTGACTGCTAATTGTATGCAGAGCATGCCATATTCCTCTATAGTAGATTTCATTTGTCTGCAGAGTAAAAACCTCAACCTTTAGAATACAGGCACCAACAAAATAGAAAAGCACAAAAGAGCCCCCAGTAAAATAGTGCCTCGGAGATAGTAACCAGAAATTAAGGAACTATCAATCAGGATAAAATAAAATAAAATAAGAGTGGCAGTGAGCAAGCAATATATCAGCCCAAGAGAATGTTATGTCTATTTTCAAGTGAAGTGAGAAAGTCTGGATTAAGAAGTTTCAGTACTGATCTAATTAAATTGTTAGAGATGGTCCCTCTTGTCATACAAAGGCTCATCAATAACTAAATTTTCAGATGTATACAAGAGGCATTCAAAACTTTCAAAAGCTGAAAACCTTGAAAACATAACAATGACAATATTGATACATAACCGGACTAGAAATCGGAAGACTTAAATGACCATCATCTCTATCTAATCTTACCTGAGCTGCAAGACGTGTCCTTACAAGATCCAACGGGTACGCCACGGATGCAGCAGTTATTCCCGCCAAACCCCCACCAACCAATCGTATGAAAATGTCAGCACTCACATTCTCTCGACGACTTTCCACTCCCAAAATATCTTGTAAAAGCTAAACAGCCAGAAAGAAAAAGGAAGCCTAAAATCAAAACAATCATAGGTAAATAATTTGTCACGAAAGGGAAAATTTTATAGACCGTTTGTACCAACATTCTTGTAACGTTCAAATGAGTAAAAGCTTATAGAAGAGTAAGGCAGACGATGAGCAATTGTAACCAAATTCCCCTTCCAAAATGCTTTATATCCTTCTTCTCTAACAATTCGTGAAGCCTCACGCAAAATGCAAGCCTTTTTCAAAGCAACATCAGAATGCATGCCTTGCACCTGCAGCAAAAGATGAAAACATATTATATCTGTGCTAGGAGAAAGGATATAATTCATTCTTTAACTTTGAAAGTGACAAACTTATGGGACTGAAAATTTAAATTAAACATGCCTACGTAACAAAAGAAAAAGAAGATTGAACCGATGTTAACAAAATCGCTCATCATGATGGCCAAGAGGTAGCAGGACGGGATCAGAGTCCAACACAGAACGAATCCATTAATATCAATTTTCATCCGTTGCATTTCAAAAGCAACAAATATAAAGGTACAAAATACAAAGTCACATACCGAACATAAAACACCTACCAAAACTTTTTCACTGGTCAGTATGTAGCATAAGACCAAAGTTACTAGGGAATGCAGTTTATCTATGGTGTACTTGTAGACTTGCAGTGATATGATGGTCATAGTCTTGGATCACGGAACACACTTGCCAGCAGGTCACACTCATTTTTTTAACATGGTTGTTTATAATGAAAAGTCATATTCATAAAGGATGACAAAGATTACAATCCTCTTCTCGAAATTAACTTTAATATAAAAAAATATATATCATGCTACTCACTCAAGGCAACTTATCTAGCTGAGAATTCTCTGAGTAAAATTTCCAGTAAAGTAACTTAAATCCAAATCTTATCATCATCATACAAGCCTTAAATCCAAATGAATTAAGGTCGGCTGAATGGAACCAAAACAAATCTTGAAACTTAGGGAATCGATGTCACTAAATACAATTGTATTCCTAAAATTATTTTCCGATGAGAAAACACTTTTAGAAGATGAAAACTTTGATATTATCTTTTATTATTTAAAGATTTAAGGCATCCAATTTCATATTTCAAAACCATACCTTCTTGTCACGAACAATTACATGGAGTTAAGCTTATCTAGATGAAGACTTTCAGAAAACTTGATAAAATTGCCTCCCATATGCTAGAATAACCTATAGAAACCCAACCTCACCATGCAACATTTTACCGCAGGTGGTGTAACATGTTCTCATTTTCATTCCACATTGTAGAACGATTCGCATTTTGAGTAACATATAACCAAATCCATTTCAATTTATCATACTTCTTATTCTTCATGCCCAACCAATAGCAACTACCTTGATAGCTATTAAAGTTAAAATCCAATCCTACTTTCTCTTAAACCCTCTCGAACGTAAAACTCATATCTTCTTTTCTAGATTTAGCTTCCACTCCAACTTATATTTTGATATCAACTAGAACAATAACTAATAAAACATGCGCGAAGGCACTTACATTGATTCAATTTTTCCACCAAACCCAAAGATGAGTCCTTTTTGGGCTTTAAAATCAATCTTTATGCGGGGCAAGATGTAACGTCTCGGAAATTCCTTATTATTTTCTTATTGCACTAATATGATTACGTTGCATTTATCATATTAGTAGAGTTGATGTGGTGTAGCGTAGCAATATATATATATGTGTTGAGTGGAGTTTCATTCATGCATTTATGTATGAGTGATTAAGAGGGGTAGACTGTAGCATGTGTGGTGTATTGTATGATATCTTATACTATTATATATGTATGAGTGTGAGTATAGTACATGTGTTAGTTATTATATATATATATAAAGTTAGCTCAAAAGTCCAAAGTGGTAGGTTAAGACAGGGGTGTCCAACGGGTTTGATCGCCAGACAAGGTGTTGGACAAGTTGTACCAGACTTTGGATTTTTGGCCAAAACTTGGAAATTTGGCTAAGCGATTCCCCCTGTGTCTGGATGGTCTTTCCCCCTGTGTCTGGATGGTCTCCGGAGTGTTGTCCGCCGATGGACAAAAGTCGAACGGCCAACTCAGACCCGCTAGACAAGTTCGGAAAAGTAGAAAATCACTTTTTGGTCTTTGATTTAAATATCATTGTTACCTTTTTCTTCTTCACTTTACATTGCACGAAAATTGAGGGAAGAGAGAGAGAGGTGGGGGTGAAAGTGAGAACCAAACTTTGAGGAGAGGTCTGATCAATCTTCTGTTGTTGTACGCGAGATTAAAGATCATATTTGGCTTCCTCATCTCGTTGTCATTCTTTGGAGGTAAGTCTTGAAACCTACCTCGTTCGTTTGATTTGTCTTGATTTCCATATTAAAATCATTTATCAAAATTAACTTGATTTTCTTTATCCACGAGTTGTAAGTATCGTTTCATCTATGGATTTATTTTGTTATGTCTTCATTTGTTAGATCAAATCTCAAGCTCAAGGATAGAGCTTTTGGGGCTTTTTAATGTGGGGTTTTGAGACATCAATTAACAAGGAGTGAGGTATGGTAGACTATACTCTCTAACTTAAACTTGAGTATTTGTCGTATGTGATCATGCTTAATGCAAAAGTCGAACATGAAGTGATATGTTCGTAGGTATTGATGTATGAGCAATTGATTGACGTTGACAAAGATATAGCATGATTCATTAACTTATGTAGTCTAATTCTCATGTTATTCTCATAGTTTATTATTAATATATGTATTATTATTATGTTTATTATGAGAGGGGGAAAAAAAAAGGAAATTGCATGAGTAATCGAACATGGCATTTAGATTCATGAGTTGGCGTGGTATTGTTCTCATTGAAAATATAATTTAAAAGTTGGAAACCAAGTGTTATTCCATATGTTGTTGGGCATTATATCATTTTTTTTTTCAAAAAGAAGCAATGAAGTCTGCAACCTTACCGTGAAAGTCAAAAAACCTGCAGTAGGGATTTACCATTTATTAATAAAAGTGCGGGTGGTAGATAAATGAAGGCTTTATTTTCATCACAGTGTGGGTAGCAGAACCTAGCATGTGAGTATGGTGTCAAACTTTACAAAGTTATTGATACAAGTCCAAAAATTGTGTTAAAGTCATTAAGGTTGTATGTAATAATGGTATGCATTACATACATGAGCAGTTTATCTAAATCTTTACATATTCTATGCTCGTTCATATTTATACACCTCCATGCTCATACATACTTTACATATTGCTTAACCTCTAGTTTAAGTTCTAGTAGATTGTCCTTCCGTTATATTTTTTTCCCCATATTTCCTTTTTTAATATTTTGTTATATAGGTCCAGAGGTGGGTATCAAGTATCACTAGGTGATATGATACTATGTTGTAGATATTTTGTTGAATATGATAGGTGCGGAAAAGACAAAGATTGTATTTTGATTTATGTCTTTATATTTTGTTGTACTTGAAGTGAAAGTATAAATATGTTCTTATCTTTTACGAGACAAAGAAACATGTATTCCTTCTGTTAGTACTTATTTTGACTAGTATACAGCTTGTGATATTTTATTAGTAAATAGATAGGTTTATTTTGTTTTATATATTTTTTTTTCTAAAGTTGGCGCTGGCCTTTGTCATTTCTTTCTAGAATAGCATACTTTTCACTACTAATGTGATTAATGCAGTAAATTATGAATAATATTGTCATGCGGTGGAGACTAGATTGTGTTGATAAGAATACATTAGAAATATGTTTCCATTTTATTTTTAGTTCAATAAAATTTTTCTTCCTTTTTATTTTCGGAAAGAGAAACATATACTTGTATTCCTAGGTTTTTCGGGATTTGGAGCGCACAGATTGATATCATAGCTTATCTAGGTTATGTAAACCTTATTGGCTTGTGGGTAGAGGTCTTAGTATGGTTGTGAGTGCATGCTGTGTTAAGATTGTTCGTTAGAACTGTTTGTTTTATAGCTTAATGTGTGATAATTATTGTATGTACTATCATTATATTATTGATTGTTTCTTCTTTCTCTTTTATTGATGTTTAGACTTACTATGGCATGAGGGTAAGGTAGTCAAGGCGGATGTCGACAAGGAGGAAGAGGAATTACTATGTGAGGAAGAAGTGGTCTTGTTGGATCTCGTATTGAGGAGGAAGAAGTGTTGCTTATGTGTACTTGTACAAGGGAAGAGGAGTTTTAGGAAGTGGAAACATTTTCAACTTGGAGAATACGACTAGTAAAGATATGAGATTGGAAGAAGAGGATTTGTTTACTTCAACCTCAAGTTTCGCTTGCCTCTCCTCAATGGGGGGAGAAAGATCAGCTTCGAGTTATGGAAAATATCCTTATTTGTATGGCGAGTAATTCTCGGGAAGAGAGTAGTGAGATGAAAACCTTAGCGGCTCAGAAATATTTCAAGCGAATGAATCTGTCTATCTTTAAAGGCGATCCAGAACTAATTGTAGTGGAAGAATGGCTTGAAGATGTGGAATATATTTTTACATTGCTCCAAATGGTAGATGATGACTTGAAAATAGTTACGGCTCCATTTTATTTGTGAGAAGAGGCGGTATAGTGGTGGAAGGGTTAAGAAGAAGTGTTTGGCCAAGATGATCTTACGTAGCCTGCTTTCAAAGAGTTCTTTTTGGAACAATTCTTTCCCGACATGCACCAGAAAAGAAAAAGAGATGATTTCCAAAATATTACTAGGGGAGTATGGATGTGCAATCATATCAATTGAAGTTTACGAGGTTGGCACGGTATGCACCTGATTTGGTTTCTACATAGAAGTTGCAATCGAGGTAATTTGAGCAAGATTTACGACCTTCGGCACAAACACATGTGATGTAAAGTATGCATACTACTTTCAAGAAATGTGTTAGAGTCTCGATGAGGTGGAGTATAGCTTGGTGAATAAGCAATGCACAAATGTTTCAACTTTTTCTCAACCTTCTTGACAATCTACTAGTTTGCAGTCCATTCCGGGGCTGGATATGGGTTTGGGTGCTCATAGGGGTCATTATTGTTATGGCGGAGATGGTGGATCCAATGTTAGTGGAGGTAGAAATAGTTCGAATGTTGGTGGAGGTAAGAGCAAGAAAAAGGTCATGGGGTGATTTTTCTTCTTTTTCTCGTGGGCAATCGCAACTTGCTCATTCTGATTATAGTTCTATAGCAAGGAGTAACAGTTGTTTTAAGTGTGGTCATCAAGACCATATGTAGTATGAATTTCCAATTCCACCCACTT
>MKEJ01007115.1:0-11547 GCA_001753735.1 Embelia ribes | reverse complement strand
GCTTAAAACCAGCTTGAAGAAGTGCAATGGTCAACTTATGAAACCATTGCCTACCAGCTTGCTTAGGCCCATACAGAGATTTATGCAATTTACAAACCAGGGAAGAGTTAGGTTGAAGAAAACCTGGTGGTAACTGCATATAAACATCTTCATTAACATCTCCATGCAAAAAAGCATTGTTCGCATCCAGTTGTGCTAAATTCTAACCTTTGGCAGCTGCAACTGCTAACAAAACTCTTATGATTGTCATTTCAGCTACTGGGCTAAATGTGGATTCATATTCAATGCCCTTTTGTTTTGTGTATCCCTTGGCTACAAGCCTAGCTTTGTACTTCTCTATGGTACCATTTGATTAGTGTTTGATCTGATATACCCATTTGCATCCTATTGCCTTTGTGAGGTGGCAAAGGAACCAAAGACCAAGTATGGTTGTTTTCTAATGCCTGGATTTCTAACTGCATAGCTTCAACCCATTTGGGATCTTGCACTGCCTCTGAGTATGTACATGGTTCAATTTCAGAAGAGATAGCAAAACAAAAGGCCTTGTGCTCTTGAGAAGTAGGAAAGGCTGAGATTGGAAAGGGACTTCCTGTGTGACATTGGAAAGAATCCAAATAAGATGGTGGCTTTCTAGATCTAAAAGACCTTCTTAGAGGTTGAATTTTAGAAATTGAAGTGGAGGGTGCAATATGAGAAGAAGGTTGAACAATAGAAGGAGAAGAGGTTGATGTACTAGAATCAGAATTTGACTCATCTCTGGGTTGAAAAATAAAAGAGATTTCCTCCTCAAAAATTGAAAAAGAAGAATACAAAGGAGGATTAGAAGAAGAAGAAGGTGCAGAGATAATGTCATGAAAAGGAAATACATCATAAAAAATGACGTCTTTTGAGATAAAAACTTGTTTGGTACCCAAATCATAGAGTTTATATCCTTTGATTTCAAAAGGATAGCCTAGAAAAATGCACTTTCTAGACCTAGAATCAAATTTACTTCTATTTTTAGTCAATGTGGTAGCATAGCACAAACAGCCAAACACCCTCAAATGAGAATAGCAAGGAGGTTTATGAAAGAGGATCTCATATGGAGTTTTGTTACCTAGTAATGCACTAGGTAATCTATTCGATATATAAACTGATGAGAGAATACAGTCTCCGCAAAAAGAAACTGGTAGACTTGCTTGAAATCTTAAGGTCCTTGCAACATTCAACAAATGTTGATATTTCCTCTCTACCATTCCATTCTGTTGTGGAGTACTCACACAGCTTTTCTGATGAGTAATACCAGACTGTTGGAAGAAGTCAGAGAGAAAAAACTCAATGCCTTGATCACTTCTAATGACCTTCACATGTTTACCAAACTGAGTAAGAATCATCCCACAAAATGCAGGTAACTACACACTTGTTTCTGGCTTACTCTTCAACAAATATACCCAGGTGCACCTTGTAAAATCATCTACTATAGTAAGAAAAGACTGAAAACCCTCATGAGTAGCAACAGAATAAGGGCCCCTCAAATCAACATGTATGAGCTCAAAAGCTTCCTTAGTTTGAATACTACTAAAAGGAAATGAAAGCCTATGTTGCCTTTCCATATGACAAACACGACAAGGAACATTATTCATTGATGTTAAACTGGGAATACTCTTCTTTATACTCATTGTTTGATTATTAGACAAATGGCCCAATCTGCGATGCCAAGTTGAAGAACTAACCACAGCTGCTGTTTATATCTGAGAACTAGGTTGTGTCACAAACTTTGCATCTTGTAAAACATGCAACCCTTGGCTCTCCTTAGCCTGACCAATCATCATCCAGGTCTTCAAGTCCTGGATAACACGATACCCAGATACAAAGTATAAGCAAAAAGCTTGATCTTTAGTTAATTTGCTAATTGAGATGAGATTAAAACCAAAGCTAGGCGCACAGAGAACATTATTCAACACCAGTCCAGTTTCAAAAATAATGTTTCCAGTGTGTTTTACTTGAGCTGTGTGACCATTTGGTAAATAAACCAAAGAATGAAGAACCAAAATACTTAACATCATTCGCCATAAGTTCACTTGCCCCAGTATCAATTATCCAAGGAGTAGTAGGATGTATATTTCCTGTCCTAGCAAAAACTGCAATGTGTGCTTGTGAAGTTAGCACACAAGCATAAGTTTTTGCATTATGACATGTACCTGTCACGCCATTACACACTAAATTTGATAAAACAGATGAGTTAGAGCCTGCTCTAGCATTTGAAACTGATGTCTGAGAAGAGCCACAAGTCTGCATTTGCCCCTTGTTCTGTGCATTAAACATCTCATGATACATGGGTAAATTTGGCATGACATTGAAATCAGGCTGTGAACAAAAGAAACATTAGGTGTGCCTCCAAATGGTGAAAATTGAACAGGAGCTTCTTCACTTGTGACTTGGTTTACAGAGGCAAAAACTCCTGGTGAAGGTCTTAGCACCCCCTTTCCCTTTTTGTTATCTTCGCCTTTGAATTTCCAACCTGGTGGATACCCATGTAACTTGTAACAATTATCCCTCACATGGCCTGAACCATTACAATAAGAACATTTCATGTCACTTCTATTTCCTTTAGAATGATGTTGAATAGCCATTGTTAACTGATCATTAAAATCTCTAGGATGTGAACCAACTGATCTTTGTTTTTCTTCTTGAACCAGCATTTGAAAAACTTCATTAACAGGAGGGATTGGTTTCATAAGGAGTTGACCTCTAACAGCTGAGTAGGATTCATTCAATCACATCAAAAGATCATCCTAAAGTAATTTTGATATCTTTTTCTCAGTTTCTCCATGAAATCATGGGAACAGCTGGAAATAGCATTGCAAGTACAGTTTGGTAAAGGCTTAAGCTGATTCAAATCAATCCATAAACCCTCTAGTTTAGTAAAGTATTCTGTGATTGAAAGATTTCCTTGACTCAGAGAATGAATTGATTGTTGAAACTGAAAAACCCTTAGTTCGTTACCTTGTGCGTACCTCTCTTCTAAGATTTTTCACATCTTTGAGGCTAAATCAAAATAAAGTATGGATTGAGCTATTTTTGGTGTGACTTGAATTCAGGAGCCATGAGACTACGATCAGATTACATCTTTTCCATGTTGTAAGGCACTATTGGCTGCAGGACACACCAGACTCCCATCCATAAATCCTGTTTTGTGCTTTACCCCAATCAAAATTTCCATAGCTCGTTTCCACACATGGAAATTAGCTCCACTCAATGGTGGATTAACCAAACTAGTTCCACTCATATCATTTACATGAACATAGTATGGACTATTAACATCTGCACTTGCATAGTAACTATAGGTGGCCCTTGCAGCAGCAGAATAAGAAGGTAGAGGTGATCCCATTGATTTGTAATCTCAAATATCTTCCCAATTAATCTCTAAATCAAGAACTTCACATACCAATTCTCATGAATCAAAAATCCTAGACTAAATGTGAGAGTTACGGTAACCCTAATTTGTCCAATTAGATTTGAACACGAAGAGCTGTACAATTAATTCTTGATTAGAGTAGTAACAAAAACCACCTGTAAAGTTGCAACGGATATGCAGATGAAGAGCTCTGATACCATGTCAAGGATGTTGCAGCTTGATCTTCATGGAGAGAAAGAGAGAGAGAGAGAGCTCACAAAATCTCATACAGGGAATAAAAAGGAAAAGGGAAGAAGGGGAAAACCAGTTATGCCAGTTGGCATAGCTGTCTAACAAACAAACAGAAAGAAGAAAACAATATTACACTTAGACTCCAAGACAACAAGAAAATAATAGATAAGTCTAAAAATTCCAACAGAAATCTACTGTAATATTTATGAAATTTTTTTTAGAAACTTAGAAAAATACAAAGACTGCTCTCTCAAGGGGAGAGATGTGCCTTTAGAAACTCTAATGTGAATTCTCTTATTTCTCTCACAAAAAATTGATTCACTTTGAATCCAACCACACCAATCAATATTCAATTTCTTAAAATTATTAAAATAATAATATATTATATAATAAAACGGAAAATAATGTTTTCCACTAATTTTAAAATGTTTTATAGTTGTGGTAGAAAAAGTTATTTTTTTAATATAAAATTGTGAATAGCAGATTACCACTAAGAAATCGGCATAGCACATCTTCTATGATTTCTAACAAGTCTAAAAATTAAAAACGCTAGCATGGAATGAGAAATTGAATAAGATGTTGGGAGAATACAAAAAATGGTGTTAGAGCATTCACGCCAATTTTTCTCATTTAATTTTTACATATCATTTTCTAAAAACCATTTTTTCTAACTAAAAATTTACATTTAAAAATTGCCCACACCAAATTTTCTATTAAATTTATTAAAAATTTCTAAAATAATTATACATCATGTAATAAAATATCTCCAAAATTTAAGCTGGGTTTCATAGTTTTTTGTGAAAAAAATTATCTTTTTAACACAATTTGTGAATACTAGATTTTCTTGTTGAGAAATGTATTGTAGCATTTATGAAAATGTAAAAAGAAAAACTGATGTGATATATTTCTCATTTAAGATTTTCCATTTGAAAAATCAAATAAGAAAAATTTGAGATATAGAAACACAATTGTCAATGCTCTGACTAATTATAATGCACATTTTTCATTTCTATTTCAAGTCCGAAGCCCGTAGGTAAGCAAATATAACATATATTTTGCATTTCCTTCAATAAATAAGGATTACGGTATCGTAGTATGAATATCATCTTACATGGCTTTATTAAAAATAATTTTGTCGCCAAAAATTGAAATAATAGTATCCTAAAATAAAGGCTCCATATAATTATACGCAATATTCTCTGTGTAGATTTTATTTTGAAATCTAATTGTGGGTGGCTTTCTACGAAGGGCTTTTTTTAAATGTTTTTGCTTGCTTCAAATTTTAATTTTCAAACCACGTCAGGCGTGTGTGCACTTTATTCGCATGTGCTATTGAATTAACCTAACGTGCATGTGCACACAGCATGCGTAAACATTTATCACCCAATCAAATTGTAGATAAAACACTTTTTAAAATTTTCACATGGTCTTACTTTGGTTCAAATAATATCTGTTGCCATGGGCCCACAAACTTGGTATTTCCTCCATGCAGTGTATTTTATTTTGTGGAATATCAAAAAATAAATGGTTCACTCTCTTTTTGGCGCTAATTCGTTACAAAATTGAATCACTTCATCATTATTAAACAGAAAAACAAGACGAAATTTAATAGCGGAAGTACTGATATTTATATGCTATTCAAAATTTGNNNGTACAATTTTCAGGCCGTATAATAACACTTCATAAGATCAAGCAAAACTATACCGCTTAACCTGTTAATTTTGTTCTTCCATGCTAATGAAAATGATAATAACAAGAACTAATTGCCATCCAAATGTGACATGTAAGAGTGCTACATTTGTGCATAATTGCACACATTCTTGCAAATTATACAATATTGACGAACATATGAACCTGTGACTGTGACAGTGCCTTGACTGAAACACCAGTATCTCACATCCATTTAATTTGGACAAATCCCTTTTTTATTAGCTTAACTAATTAAGTACTACAGAATAATAAATAGCCCAACAAAGTAAAGGAGAAACAAAATAAAAAAGCTATAAGTCTATTACATAGGCAATTATTGTACCCAAGTAATTAATTCTCTTAGCCGATAGGTGAAGCACCTCCATGTGCCGTGAGCCCGAATTTTATTAGTTCACCAAAGTTGTTTGTAGTACAGTATTAAACTAATAATGAGTAATGTTATGCACACAAAATTAAAAAAGAATGCCAACCCATCACATGATATTTGGCAGAATTTAATGGTCCATTTACAAAACAACGTGTAGTTAACTAAGTGATATCATAAACCCCCCCAAAAAAAAAAATCCAAATTAGGCGGAAATATCTATATATACATTTAACATATTCGTAAATGGATTGTGTAAAATCAATTTACCATGATATTGCGTGTGAGTAGTTGATTGTTGGATGTACTTCTCAGTAAGTGGACTTTTGTGTCCAAGTTTGGATATTGGTGTCTTTATTTGAAAGAAAATTAAACTTTATTGTGTAAACTTGAAATTTGGATCCTTATTTGATGAGTAACACAAACATAAGGGACCATTATGGTAATTTCAGAAAAGGGTTTGTTTTAACCGTATGAAGCGACGGCAGTTATGGGTTTACTCGTGCATTTGGTGAATTTGGTTCACTTTGGGCCTATATTTTATACAAAAATATAAATATTTTGAAAAAATTATATGTGTTTGAATAATCAATTATACTAAAATAGAGAAAAATATTTTGAGAATTTTTAGAGTAAGAGCTTGAAGAGATAAAATTTTATTTTTGGGAATTGATCATATAAAAATCATTGATGATTGAGAATTGACTGATTCTTATTTGGGTATTCCTATTGCTTTATTTTTGTGGTTATACTCTTGTATCTATTTGATATTGATATCTCTCGCATATATACGAGGTGATTTTGGTTGTATTTTTTCTATTATTAGTAAATTAATTTTGTGTATGTATAACTCCGTTGATTTTTTACATTCAGTTTGGAGATATTTTTCCATGTTAAATTACTGTGTCTTTTACAGATCATTATTTTTGTGCTTGTGTTTGATTATCTTATTGTTACATTAGGACCAAATTTATTATTTGATTCTGTTGCGCTTTGGGAATGAACGTGAGTGCTTGATTACTATTCCACACAACTGATATCAGAACTGGGATAGAGCTCTTGTGTGTATTTGATATCAACGTATAATATTTTTGGCTCTCGATCTTTTTGTTGTCAAAATGAATGATATCAACATAATTGAGATGATATGTTTGAATAGTTTCAATTACCATGTTTGGAAGGATAAGATGGAAGATCTTATCTATAGGAAAGATTTATATTTGTCGGTATTTTTTGAAAGAGAAATTTGAAGGACAAACCGAGGAGGAGTGAAAAATTCTTCATACAAAAATTTGTGAGTTGAATCATATGGTGGATGAAGCTAATGCAAAGGCAATTTGGGAAAAATTAGAGGATTTGTATGCTAAGAAGACTATCAAAAACCCAAATGTATGTTATTGGCCAAATGATATACTTGTGGTATGAAGAGGGTAAGTGGCTGAGCACATGGTGAATTTTCAAGGTTTGGTTGTGCAACTGAGTAGCATGATGGTGAAGCTTGACGACGAGTTGCAAATCCTATAGCTTTTATGGACAATGGCATATTTGTTTAAGACTTTGAAGACTATGTTGTCCAATTCTGCACCTGATGGGAAGATTACCATGGCGATAGTGAAGAGCTTTGTGATGGTGAGGAGATAAGAAATAAGTCTGTGATTACTGCTCTTTATGTGTTGGTTGCTCTTGTTGCAAAATCTAGAGGGAGAAGTCAGAATTGTAATTCGGGAGGTAAAGGTTCTTCGAGGGGTGCTTCAAATCGTTGGGCTAAAGTTGAGTGCCATTATTGTCATAAAAAGGGGCATATAAAATCGAATTGTCATAAGCTTAAACAGAATTAGAAGGTTGACAACAAGAAGAGCGAGAATGCAAGTATTATTGATGATGGCTTCTTGGTTGTTTGTGATGATCCAAAGGTGGGGAAATTATGTGATGATTCATGTTGGGTGGTATATATAGGTGCTTGACCCATTCTTCTCCATGTCGTGAGTTATTCTCTTCTTATAAAGCTTGTAATTTGGGTCTTGTTGCTATGGGCAAGGGTAGCATATCCAAGGTTATGGGTATAGGCAACGCTAATTTATTGACTAATAATGGTACTGGGTTAGTATTGAGTAATATGAATCATGTTCCTGACATTGGCTTCAACATTCTTTCCGTAGGTCGGTTAGCCAATGATAGCTATTGCAACACGTTCTTAGGGGAGAGTTGGAAATCACCAAGGATTTGATGGTAATTGCTTATGGTTATAGACACTCGAATTTTTTTGTAGTATGGATGGGTAGTTCTGTGATTAGCAGTGGTAGTTTTAGGGTTCCTCATAGCCTTGGTAGGGTGGCGAGGAGGTTTTGTTTGGACCTTGCAAGTGTACTAGGCTCCGTGTACTTAGATTTGGTGATGGATGTAGAATCATGTGGTGATGGTGCTAGTGATCGGGTGCAATTCATCAAGGATCATTAAAAAATTGAATAGGTCATTCCGAGATTTATTGATGAGCCTGCATAGACTGTTGTTTGTGGTTCAAATAAAAATTATGATGCGAAAGAGATTTTCTCGTACGGATATTGTTGGTTCTTTATTTGCTAAAGGCTTGAAGATGTTGTTGTCTTATTGGATGGTTGATAGGTGTTGCACGTTCGCTTATGCAGGGCCACCTTGTTAGTGTTTCGGGAGCAACTTGACGAGTTGTTGGTACTCGTTTGATGAAAATCAACTTTCCAAGTTGTTAATGCTTGGTGACAAAAACCGACGTTTGCATACTCGTTTGAAGAAAAACCAAGATTGCGAGTTATTGGAGTTCGGGAGGAGAAACCAATTGCCAAATATTGGTGTTTGTGTGAGAAAAACCAATTTTATGAGTTGTTGGAGCTTGAGAATAGAAAATCAAATTTCGATGATTTGTTTAGTGTCATGTTTGACACATCTCTCCTATTTATCGGTAGAGGGAGATTTGTTGGGTATACCTCCAAGTGGGAGGACCTATGTGTCCAATTTTGAAATTGAGGTCCTTTGTTTGAAAATAAATTAAACTTTCTTGTAAAACTTATATTTTGGGTCCTTATTTGATGGCAGCAAAAAATAAGGGACCATTGTGGTAATTTTAGGAAAGTGTTTGTTTTAACCCTATTCTTTCCGTCGTCTTTTCCACGCCACTTTGGAGAAAGAATTTGTGGCGGTGGCAACCTTGGGTTTGCTTAGTGCTTTGGTGAATTCACCTTTGGGCAAAAAAATATTAGTGCATTGAGTAAAAAATCAAACTAAAATAGAAAAGAATTCAAAAAATTTTAAAATAAAAACTTAAAGAAATAAAATTTTATTTTTGGGAATAATCGACCATTTAGAGATCGTTAGTCATTGGGAATTGACCGTTATTTTTTGGGATTATCTGTTGGGAATTAAGATTCTTGTTGTGCTATTTTCTATTGTTTTTATTTTTGTGGTTATACTATTATATCTATTTGAAATTATATCCCTTGCTTATACATGAGATAATTTAAGTTATATTTTCTTTATTGTTTAGTGGATTGATTTTGTGGGTGTGTAGCCCCACAGGTTTTTTATTCCCGACTTAGAGAAAAATTTTCCACATTAAATTATGATATCTTTTACATGTCGTTACTTTTGTCCTCATGGTTAATTATTATATTTTGCATTAAAGCCAAATTTATTATTTGTTTCCATTGCGATTTGGGAACGGACATAAGCGCTTGATCGCTATTCCCAAGATAGACCGTGCTAATAGATTTGACAATTTCATCTAAGTTGTAAAGGTTAAGATTTTCGGATTAGAGTTTGTAATATATTCTAAGAAATATACATATAATTACAATCCATTCCTGGTAATGGTGTAGACAATTAAGTGCAATAAAAGGGGAAATTTGCGACCAAAGGAAAATTAGATTGGCCTCATGAAAATTTCTTATAAAGCTATCTTTACATTGGAAAAAAAACTCCGAAGTGTCATGCTATACACCCATTTAGCTTATGACTCCGTTTAGCCTAAGAGTCATATGCATTATTTACAGCTCATTTTTGACATATTAGTTACCCATTGGATTTATATAAAACCTTCCAAATGTATTTTTGGAGCTTCAGAGGTAGAGTACGTCAGACATATCATCACTCGTGATTGAATATAGGTAGATAAGTAAAATATTGAAGCTATGTTATCTTGGATACAATCTACTGTGACAGAGTTACGTGGATTTATAGGTTTGACGGGTAATTACGAAAACTTTGTTAAAAAAAATTATGGACAAATTGCTCGGCCACTTACCCAACTTCTGAAAAATATAGGTTTAGTTGGACTGAAGAGGCAAACCAGGCCTTCGAAGCTCTTAAGTCTGCTACGACTACGTCTCCAGTCTTGGCAATGCCTGAATTTTCTGAAGAGTTTACCATAAAGTCTGATGCTTTGGGACATGGTATAGGTGCAGTTTTATCGCAATCGGGTAGACCGATTGCTTACCTAAGTAAGGCTATTAGGGAATCAAAAAGGGCTTGGTCAATTTAGAAGAAGGAAATATTAGCCATGCTATAAGACAGTGACGAAGATCTCCGGTTGCCGCTGCCCTATCGAGGGTGGAGATCTGGTTTTACAGTTCTTCCTTGTTTTGGCAATGGAAAACTGACTCATCTCTCTCCTATATCCTGAGTTGTGAGTCCTATCTTTTAGCCGTGATTATGATTTTACAACTTCCTACAATATGGAGAATAAAGTAAAATCAAAATCTAAAACTTCTATGAAATCCAATAATTTTCTTCAACTCCAAATTTAGGAAAAACAACATCAAAACCACTATATAGTCTTATTCAGCAGATGGAAATAAACAAATTGGAGCGTCGCTCTAAAGTACTATCATCGTCCGAATTTGAGGGTGCTTGTCTGTGTATGAGTCATCAGATAACCCCTAAATCAGCCATGAAATTAGGTACAAGAGGTAAGAGGCATATTAAGTGGTCTCCGAATGTTAGGGACTACTGTAAGTCAACTTCTAACTACTATGAGGAACTGCAATTACACTTTCTAACTACTATGAGGAACATGACATTATACATGAATTAAACCCTCCTTATTATCCCCAATTAAATGGGATAATTGAAAGGAAAAAATAAGATTTTGATAGACATGGCGAATGGAATACTAATTAGTGCTATATTATCTGTTAATTTATGGGAAAAGCAATATTAAATGTTAGTTATATTCAAAATAAAGTACCGGTTAAAAATTTTGACAAAATTCCTTATGAAATTTTGAAGAAAATAATTCATAATCTACAAATATTAAAAGTGTGTGATTGCCTAGCAAAAATAGCTATTCCCAAATCTAAGAGAAAAAAAAAATAGGGCGTAAAACTGTAAATACTGTATTAATTAGTTGTGCCCAAAATAACAACACGTACAGAGTTTTAGTGAAAAATTTATAAGTATGTGGAATTTTTAACAATACAATCATGAACATTTTTTGAAGATATTTTTCCATATAAGAATAATATCCCTTGACAGGTAGGTACAAATTCTAATAGCTCTAATATCTCTTCCATTTCTAGAAATACTTTACCTATTTTTGAAAAACAAACTGAAATAGAATTGAGAAGAAATAAAATATTGATAATAGAAATTTTTTTGGTGAAGATTACTTTATGTTTCTTGGTTGAAGGAGATTCTTGTACACATTAGTATTGCCAAATATTTATGTAAAAATATGATTGAACTCAGCATAATATATACTTAATAATAAAATTTTCACATTAGAATATCGTGCTAATAATGAGTTATAATAATACTCATAAAAATCAACCATAAAAATAAGTATAGAAACAAAATGAATATCAAGATATACGTAGTT
>MKEJ01007112.1:0-10409 GCA_001753735.1 Embelia ribes | reverse complement strand
AATTGAACACCTTGTTAAAAACCCATTGTTGGCGTCAGAAGGCTTTGGACAGACTACGGCGGCTTTCATCCTTTCCAGCGCAACATTTATTATTTGGTCCTTATATTTTATACAAAAATATAATATTTGGGGTAATCAATTAAACTAAAATAAAGGAGAATATTTTGAAGTATTTTAAATCAAGAACTTGAGGGGATAAAGTGTTATTTTTTAGAATCGGCCATATATAGATTATTGGTAATTTGGGGATTGACCGTTATTTTGGAGTTCTCCGTTGAGTATTAATATTCTTATTTGGTATTGTTTGTTACTTTATTTTGTGGTTTTCTCTTATATCTTTTTATATTGATATCCCCACATATACACGAGATGATTTTAGTTGTATTCTCTCTATTATTTAGTTGATTGATTTTGTGGGTGTGTAGACCTGTAGATTTTTTACTCTGAGTTTGGAGAGATTTTTCCCACGTTAAATTTTGGTGTCTTTTACATATCGTTATTTTTTTGCGTGTGGTTGATTATCGTGTTCTTACATTGGAATCATATTTATTATTTTCTTCCATTGCGATTTGGGAATGGGCTTGAATGTTTGATCGTTATTCCCAACAAGTGGTATCAGAACTGGGATAGAGCTCTTACGTGTGCTTGAAACTATCAAGTAGTATAATATTTTGGCTCTCGGTATTTTTTATTAGCAAGATAAACGATATTAACATAGCTGGGATGATATGTTTGAATAGTTCCAATTACCATGTTTAGAAGGGTAAGATGAAAGACCTTTTATATGTGAAGAATTTGTACACGCTGGTATTTTCAAAAGAGTAATTTGTAGGAAAAACCGAAGAGGACTAAAAACCTCTTCATAGAAAGGTTTGTGGGTTTATTTGTCAATGAGTTAATAATATTTTGAAACATATGGTGGATGAAACTAATGTAAAGACCCTTTGGGAAAAAATAGAGAATTTGTAAGCTAAGAAGACTTACAATAACAAAATGTATATTATTCGTCAGATGATGTACTTGGGGTATGAAGAAGGTAAGCCTATAGCTGAGTACTTGGGGAATTTCTAACGTTTGATCATGCAGCTAAGTAAAATGGGTGTGAAGCTCGACGATGAGTTGCAAGCACTGTGGTTTTTGTGGATACTGCCAAATTCATTTGAGACTTTGAGGATTACGTTGTCCAATTCTGAACCTGATGGGAAGATCGGCATGGCTATGGTGAAGAACTCTATGACAGGTGAGGAGATGAGAAAGAAGTATGACTCCTCTTTGTGTGTCAGATGCTCTTGTTGCAAAATCTAGGGGGAGAAGTCAGAATCGTGATTCGGAAGACAAAGGTTTTTCGAGGGATACTTCAAATTGTTGGGTTAATGTCGAGTGTCATTAATGCCATAAAAGAGGGCATACAAAATCGAATTGTCATAAGTTGAAATAGAAGGAGAAGGTTGATGACAAGAAAAGCGAGGATGCGGTTATTGTTGATAATGACTTCTTGGTTCCGATAATTCGACGATGGAGAAATTATGTGATGATTTGTGTCGAATGGTAGATAGCGATGTGTCATCCATGCTTCTCCATGTCATGAGGTATTCTCTTCTTATAGAGCTTGTGATTTGGATTATGTTTCTATGGGTAATGGTAGCCTATCCAAGGTTGTGGGTATAGGCGATGTTGATTTGTGGATTATTGATGGCACTAGGTTAGTTTTGAGGAATGTGAAGCATATTCCCAACATTGGCTTCAACATTTTTTACATAGTTCGGTTAGCCAATGATGGCTATTGCAACACGTTCTTGGGGGAGAGTTGGAAACTCATCAAGGGTTCGATAGCAGTTACTTTTGGTTTTAGACACTTTAACCTTTTTGTAGTATGGATAGGTAGTTTCGTGATTAGTAGTGGTCGTTTTAGAATTTCTCGTAGCTTTGGTACCATGGTGAGGTTTCATTTAGACTTACAGAGGTTGCAAGTGTACTAGGCTCCATGCACTTGGGGTTAACGATGGATGTAGGATCACGTAGTGATGGTGCTAGTGATCTAGTGGGATTCATCAAGAATCAATCGAAAATTGAAGGGGTTGTTTCAAGATTTGTTGATGAGCTTGCGAAGACTATTATTTGTGGGGAATGATTTATGTTCGCTTGTTGATTTTTCATTACTTATTGGACCGAGTATTGCTTCGGTTGAACAAGTGGAGATTGGAATGTGAAAGAGACTACCTCGTGAGAATATTGTTGATTCCTTATTTGTTAGAGACTTGAAGATGTCGTTGTCTCATGGGATGGTTGATAGGCATTGCACATCCATTTATGTCGGACCACTTTGCTAGTATTCCGGAAGTAACTTTACGCGTTGTTGGTGCTTGTTTGATAAAAAAAACAACATCCAAGTTGTTGGTGCTTGGGAATGAAAATCGATGTCTGCGAGTAACCAGTTGAAGAAAACCAAGATTACGAGTTTTGGAGCTCGGTGGGAGAAAACCAATTGCCAAGTTTGTTGGTGCTTGTGTGAGGAAATCAATTTTTGTGAGTTGTTGGAGCTCAAGGAGAAAACAAATAACTTTGGTGATTTGTTTATTATCATGTTTGGCACATCTCTCCTACTTTGTGATTTGTTTATTATTCTATTTAGCACATCTCTCATGCTTGTCTGTAGGGAGAGATTTATTGAGTGTACCTCCAAGTAGGAGGACTTATTTGTCCAACTTTGGAGTTTGGATCCTTATTTGAATTAAAAGTAAATTTTATTATACAAATTAAATTTAATGTTACACTTTGTTTATTAGATGAAAACTTTAAGAACCATTGTGGTAATATTTGTTAAAGGGTTGGTTTTAACCCTTTTCTTTTCTGATTCTGAAACACGCCGCATAACAAACAAAAAGGGCGGCAGCAGCTTTGGTTTTTTTCACTGGTGTGGTGATTTTGATGCTTATATTTTCCACAAAAGATATAAGTATTTTGAGTAACTAATTATATTAAAATAGATTAGAATATTTTAGAATTTTTTATAATAAGAACTTGAGAAGATAAAATTTTGTTCTTGAAAATCGACCGATTATTGGTAATTGTTAAATTGACTACAGTTTTGGGGTTTTCCGTTGGAATCAACATTTTTGTTTGGCTATTCACGATTGCTTTACTATTATATTATTTGAGATTGGTATTTCTCATCTATACACGAGATGATTTGAATTGTATTCTCTATAAGGTTTAGTGAATTGATTTTGTGGGTGTATAGCCCATGAATTTTTTATTCTTGATTTTGGAGAGTTTTTTCCACGTTAAATTTTGGTATCTTTTACATATCGTTATTTTTGTGCGTGTGATTGATTATTGTATTTCTGCATTATGATCAAATTTATTATTTATTTCAGTTGCGATATATAAACAGATACGAGTGCTTAATCGCTGTTACCAACAAATTCATCTTTACTGTCATAATGATTTGGTCATGATCTGTCGACCAAAAAAAAGAGTAACAGAATAATAACAAACTATTGCTAATACTCAAGAAGTAGACAATTTGAAAGAATTAATCTATACAAGATGATGTCTTGGATTCAACACTTGATAAACATTTCTTCCCAAGCATCAAATGCATCATAATCTATTTTAGGTTTTCAGTCCAATTTCCAGTCAAATATATAAAAAAAAAAAAAAAATGTTTTACTCAGCATTGCATAATGGTTTTACACGACCTTAGTTGGGCGGGAAAAGGCTTACTTAAGTTGAGAATTTCAGTCGTAATACAATGCCTCAAATTATATTAGTCTTCCACTTTGATATAATTTATTTACTTAATTTTGAAAGGGTAAATTATATACAAGAAAGATATTTGACAAACGAGAAATATGCAATTTTCACTTATTTAGTCATAAGAGTCGAATTGCTCATAATGTGGCATATGAATCTAAAAAAGCCATTCAACATCAAAAGGGCGTGCCATCATAAACAAGTTTACTTTGAAATTAGAATTTTTTTCCTTTCCTGAAAACATAAAAGCATTCTTCAGATAAACTCTACGCCATTTTTTATGAATTTCTAAGAATAAATATGACAACACATTGGGATTATAATTGATCAGAAACACAAAAGACACAGATAAGAGACACGATGATAATGCATTAAATCATAGTAATTATGTATGATAAGGGGTGGGAAAGGGGGAGTATATTATACAACGACGTCGAGGTTGGTTGGTGTATTTCACATCTTATCACAGTAAAGGTGAAATAGAGTAACTTCACTGCCACGAAGCCTAAGATAAGCCCCAAATAACAGCCACGGCGTTGGACAATGCCAACATAATCTACTAATTTTGAGCTACAACTACATGTATAAAAGCTTGCTCATCTATCACATAAATGTGCACAAAACAAATACACTAGTATCAATCAAGTTAGACAACCAAACCAAGAAAGTTTTCTTGAAATGGGATTGAAAATACAAATTTTGCCAGTGTTTCTACCATTGCTGGTTCTACTTCTAGCAGTGGGATCTAATGCTGGAGGCATAGCTATATACTGGGGACAGAACGGAAACGAAGGCACTCTGGCAGAAACCTGTGCAACTGGGAACTACAAATTCGTAATCCTAGCTTTCCTCTCGACATTTGGCAATGGGCAAACCCCTATGATCAACCTAGCTGGTCATTGTGACCCATATAGTAACGGTTGCACCGGTCAGAGCTCTGATATTAAGTCGTGCCAAGCTCAAGGAGTCAAGGTATTGCTTTCTATCGGAGGAGCCTCGGGAAGCTACTCCCTCACCTCTTCTGATGATGCCAGACAGGTGGCCACTTATCTATGGAACAATTTCTTGGGAGGACAATCCTCGTCACGCCCACTTGGACCAGCTGTCTTGGATGGGATTGACTTTGATATTGAGGAAGGATCAAACCTCTACTGGGATGACCTCGCCAGATACTTATCGGGTTATAGCAAGAAAGGAAAGAAGGTTTACTTATCAGCAGCTCCCCAGTGTCCCTACCCCGATGCCTGGGTAGGGGGTGCCCTTCAGACTGGTCTTTTCGACTATGTATGGGTACAATTCTACAACAATCCTCCTTGCCAATACACCTATGGTGAAATTTCTAATCTCGACAATGCATGGAAACAATGGACATCTGATGTTCCAGCGAAGAATATTTTCCTGGGGTTACCCGCTGCTACTGATGCAGCTGGAAGCGGCTTCATTCCTGTATCAGATCTCACATCCACGGTACTACCAACGATTAAGGGTTCGTCCAAGTATGGAGGGGTGATGTTATGGTCCAAGTACTATGATGATCAGTCTGGTTATAGTTCTTCTATTAAAAACGATGTCTAGGCTACTTTAGTTGTGTGTCTGTGTGCAGCATCTATGTATTTAACTATGTCTCCATCATATGTATCGACTCTGTGTGCTATGCTTGTATATGTTTAAACGAAATTATCTGAATACATGTTTTCCCATTTCAATTATTTTAATGTTTCATGTGACAACCAATTTTTATGAAAGAGGGCATGCAATTTCCGCAAAAAGGCTCTAGGCTTTGAATTTTGATGATCAAAACTCATGGTTTTAAATATCGGTCATTCCTGTTACATAATACTATTACGTAACGATTTTGAAAGTCGCTAAAACCATTACGAGCAGTTATGAGCCATAACGACCTTTACATTCGCTATGTCGGTCGTTACGGTACCATATCAGCTGTTACGGACCGTTACAGTTGTTATGGTAGTTAGAAAAATCAAATAAAATTAAAAAATAATAATAATAATTTGTGAATTAGAGATAGAAAATTTATCATAATAATATGAAAATGATTCATCTAATAATTCATAAGAGGACAAAAAGAAGTTAGTGGCTCAAGGGTGAGTAATTCCAAGAGTGGAAGTGAATATCAAATAATTCAAATGTGTTTAAAACATATGTGGACATACACATTTTCTGGGCCACAAAAATGTATGTTGTTACTATTTCGTAGTGTATGCTAATTTCGAGGACGAATTTTCCTAACGTAGAGAGGATGCTATATCCTGAGAATTCTGAGTGAATTTTTTATTATTAATAATAATATTATAGATGTTTTATAATATTATTATTGCATTGTATGCATGGGCGTAGTTGTTGCGGAGTTGCATGGTGTGAGGTTTAGCATTGGGAAGCATATGGTTTCGCTCCTAAGAGGCACTAGAGCCAATGCTATAGATTTTGGTTTTGAAAGAAGATTTTCTGACTGGGGTGTCCGACACCTATCTGAAGGGCAAACATAGGGTCTGATCTTAATTTTAGGGAGTTCGGCTTGCATACGACGGGTTGTCCAATAGGTTGTCCGATGGTTGTCTGCTGACAAACACACCTCTAGACAGACCGACGAACAAGGCAGCGTGGCCCCACTACTTTTTGACTTTTAAAATACTTTGATTCACTTATTTTTTCCCAATTCCGAAAGAAAAGAGGAGAGAGGGTGTGAAGTAAAATAAAATCTCAACATTCTCCTTCCGATTTCATGTAGCTTAGAAGTTTGTCCGTCGATCAAAAATTGATTTCAGAATCCTTACTTCGTGGAGAATATTTTGACGCAAGTTTTCTTTATATCTCGTTCGTTTACATTGCCTTGATTTCCATATCTTTTTTGTACTTCGAAATAAAGTTTATTTTCTTCTTCCTCGTGATGAATAGATCATTCTCTTGTATAGGTTTGTTACGATCTAAGTTCATTTGTTAGATCATTTCGGGGGCTAAAGCTTTGTAAGTTTTTGGGGGATTTCACTCGATTCGTTCATTGTTTGACTTTAAGCTTCTATACTTTCTTATCACCATTGCAAGGACTACGTATTGACGCAAGTATCATCAATTTCTATTCTCATTAAATTTCTCAATTTCTGTGTTAAGTTGTATGTTGAAATAAATTTATCAAATTTATTTCTTATGTAGATGAATTCTATGTATTGGTTAATTCATTTTGAAGAACATAGATAGATAAATTCAAGAGGCTAGGAAAAGGGGGGTTTAGATTGATGTTGGTGTGGTCATTCGATAGCATCTCTGGAGGCTTTCGGATTAAGGTAAAGACGGATAATGAACAATAGTATAAGTTTGAACATATAAATATATGTAGCATATATGTTCAAGTTTTAAGTTGCAAGTTTATTGTTCATTTATGTATAATACACTTCATTGTATGCCCAACAATTATTATGTTAATCAAGGTATCAAAGTATACATATGTTGTTAAGTATGTGAAGTAAGTATGTTGTATATTCATGTCATGTTTTGTTGTGACATGTACGTAAATAGTAAGGCATATGGTGTTGTATGTTTATAAGTTCATTCATGTTCATAAATATAAACATGATTATAAGCATTTGTTCATGTTCATAAGCATTGAAACATATTCTTGGCATAAATATAAGTGTGGACTTCGGGACTACGTATCCCCTTTTTGGTTTTAAGAAAATAAGGGTATAAGGAACATTTTGGGCAATAAGGAACACCCCACTTTTAAGAAATGGAAATAAGGAACACCCACCTTTTCAGTCAAAGCAAAGAGATATAGTCTCAATTTCCCTTTCTATTGTAGCCGAGATTTGTTCTCGTATGCGTTCATAAGTTGCATTCATAAATTCTAGGTGTAGACGAGATATATTCTCATATGCGGAAGTTGCATTTGTTAGTAATGATTGTATTTGTACGCCTTAACTTTTATGTAGATATTTATTGATTATGTTCAATCGCTAGTAATTGTACATGTTTATATACCATATATTTTCACATTTTTCATATTGTTAATTTCTAAGCCATACATTTTTCTATGTTGCATATCAATATTAAATTGGTTTTGTAGGTCCAGAATTTGGCTCAGGTCATGCTTGATTGGTAATAGGGATGTATGTACAGGATCTATTTTGTAGCTACGAGTTATTTGTAATAGACTATGATAGACTTAAGTTGTATTTTGATATGGCATTATATGAAAATATAGATATGTTCTTACTCTTGTACACAAGGCGGAGAAAATATGTATACCTTCTTTCCTATTATTTTTGACAAACATACAGCTTGTACTTGTTATTTGTAAATAGGACATTTACCTTTAAGTTGTATTATGTTGTTGTACATATAAGTAAGTCTTTCGCTGTGCTATATAAGATATCATAAGATGTTTTTAAGAAGTGTTGTAACTTTTTGTAACAGTCGGGAATAGGATGTTGATTTATGTATCTTCTTCCTTTCTTTACTTATTTGTAGGTTCGTGCTCTTGAATTTTAAGGATGGAACTTCGGGAGGCGATAGGTTGGTATTAAGTTAGAAGTTGTATTTTTTTTCTTTTTTTTTTCTTTTTTTTTTTCTTTTATATTTTTTCAATTCACATCCCTGGGGTTCTCAGATTTCGGGGTGTGATATTAATCTTGCAATCTTTTTGTAACCCTGCTAAGTTAACCTACAAGTAGACATCCATAGAAATCTCATATTGTAATATCGGTGCAAACCCGTTAGCAAAGCCGAATCTCCAAAGGGCCTATCTCTTATCCCGAGCTTCTGCAAATTAGGACAACCCTCGGGCACATATCTCAACCCCATATCGCTATTTCCTACAAAAATAATAGATAGGGTCCTATCTAGCTTCTCATATTCACCAATGTAACCAAAATCTTTATCTGTCAGTAAACCACACATTGTTAGCTGAGTTAGCTTCCTACAATTCTTGACAATGGCCCCAAAACCCTCATCCATCGGTGCACCAGTGACGTGATCGAGCTTATGTCACCCCATTATACAAAAGCAAAATATCAAAAGATCTAGGCAATTTCTAGATGTGGCAATGAAAGCATCATTTCTCATTTGCTGACAAAAGTATAGAATAGATTGTAGTTTTCGACAGCCTTTAGAAATTGCAAGAAGACCCACTTTAAAAACAGGCCCTCATTACACTCACGAGAAATAAGGGGGAAGACACATAGTTCTCGAAAATCTTTACATATTGCAGCTACTTCCTGTAGTTCCTCCTCATATGCAGAATCAAGGTAGTGACATATGACAAATTTCAATTGTTAAACATTGAGGTTGGAATAACTAAAGTTTAATAAGGTGAGGTTGGAGCAGGCATGGTAGATAGCTAGGAGGTAATATAGTAAGATGTCCCTAAACCTTAAATACACAAGGAACATCAATTTTTTTTTAACATAGTAATTTGTAAATATTTTTTTCAAAATAATATTTTTAATATTTTCACCCTTTGTTTTTGTTTTTTAAAAAAGTATTGATACGTTAGGTTTTGACGTTCCCCAAATAATAAGTATGCCTACTTAGGAAACATAATTTTTTTAATATCGTTTATATGATCTAGCGCAACAAATCTTGTAATGCTATCACAAAAAAATATATATCATGAAAAAATAACACGTACACGCGTGCATTTCATGTGCTTCCAACTAATTCATACAAAAGATACCTTTGTCTTAACAAAAAAGAAGAAGAAGATAACATTCAAAAAATAGAGTATAATTTTATTGGATATACCTCCAAGTAGGAGGATTTATTTCTCCCACTTTGAACTCTTGGTCCTTAATTGAAAGAAAAGTAAATTTTATTGTGCAAATTAAATTTAATGTTGCATTTTGTTTATCAGTTGAAAACTTTACGGACCATTGTGATAATATTTGTTAAAGGGTTTTTTTAACCCTTTTCTTTTTTTATTCCGTGACACGCTACACAAGAAACAAAAAAAATCAGGCAATAGCTTTGGTTTCTTTGTACTGCTTTGGGGACGTTGGTGCTTAAATATAAGTATTTTGGGTAATCAATTACACCAACAGAGGAAAATATTTTGAGATTTTTTAGAGTAAGAACTTGAGAAGATAAAGTTTTGTTGTTGGGAATTAACCGTATAGAGATTATTAATGATTCAGGGATTAAACGTTATTTTAGAGTTTCCCATTTGGGCATCAATATACTTATTTGGGTATTCTTTATTATTTTATTTTATGGTTTACTCTTTTGTCTTTTGATATTGATATTTCTCGCCTAATAAACAAGGTGATTTGAGTTGTATTCTCTATATTATTTAGTGGATTGATTTGTGAGTATATAGCCCCGTGGGTTTTTTACTCTAGATTTGTAGAGATTTTCTAGCGTTAAATTTTGGTATCATCTACATATCATTATTTTTATGCTTGTGGTGGATTATCATATTCTTGCATTGCGGCCAAATTTATTATTTGCTTCTATTGCAATTTAGGAATGGGCGTAAATATTTGATCGCTATTCCCAATAAGTGGTTTTAGAGCTGGGATAGAGCTCTTGTATGTATTTGATACCAACAAGTGGTATAAGTTCTTTGGCTCTCAATCCTCTGTTTTTTTTTTTGGCAAGATGAATGATATCAACATAGCTAGGATGATATGTTTGAATAGTTC
>MKEJ01007110.1:0-15325 GCA_001753735.1 Embelia ribes | reverse complement strand
ACCAATATATTAGTCCGTAACGGTAACGACGACATTCGAAATCGTTACGTAATAGTATTACGTAATGGTAATGGACAATATTTAAAACCTTACCCTTAATTTGAAACTGAGAATATATAACTAAAAGTACTTTCAATTTATTTTTAATCAAAATTAATTATAGTAAATTGACAGTATAGTAATTTTGTTCTTAAAACACAATCATTCTGTACAAAAAAATTTCTTTTTCATTACGAGGAAAAAAATAATATTCAGAGCAAATCCTACAAGTAGAAATTGAGGGCAGAGCTTGACTTTGATAATATCACCTCTTCCGTCATATTTTAATAGTTTTGTATTACTTTTTAATCCGTCCCAATATATAATCCAATTTTTATTTTAGAAAAATAGTTGAAAAATTGCTTTACAACATTGATAACATTAGTAGGAGGTATATTATGAAAGAAAGTAGAATATTTTGGATTTCAGTAATATTAATTGATATTTTTTAATTTTTGTTCAAAAAGAAGTGAGACTATTAAAATGGGATGAAGAGAGTAGGAGCTTTAGATATAAATCCAATCAATACAACCTGTTCAATTATCTATGTAAGAGTAAGACCCCATTCTAGCTTTCAGGTAAAGGGTTGTTTGTATTGGGAGATTGACTGAAAATTCAAGTACACACGGAGTTTTGAGATTAGATCGAAAACGGTAAGTCTTGGGAATGCTTTTGGGCGAAATGAAAATCAAATTGGAACTTAGTATGCGAAATAGTAGTTGGCGGTCAATCGCTCATGGCATGTATAATTGATAGGAGCTCTGATCGATAGTTAAGGAATTGTTACATAGTGGAGGGAATTGGTTTCATCTTATTCACTTAGATGGAGGGACTGTTGCATGGTTGGGAAATGTGTTCTCTTGAGTTCTCATGGTGATACGAAGGGTTCCACTCATATGCTCAGTCTCCTAATTCATGGAAGATATGTATATAGTAGGGCTACTAAAAGGAAAATTTCTAGTCTTTTATGAGTGGTAAAAATTCTAGTGAGATCGAAAGTGGTTCCAATGAAGACATACTTGGGCAAGAAAAATTCTCTCGGATTAAAATTCCTCAGGTACTAGGTAGTTGCACACGTTTGGAGAATTTGAGGACTCTTCATGGAGCATGGTGGAGATTATTTCATTATAATTGTAACAATTTATTATACTGAGATAACTGGAGAACGTAACCCTAGAATGGATGAACCTCTTTCAAAAAAAGTACCGTGGGGTTCTTTATTTTTCATGCAAATGTGATTATGGTTTGCTTGTTTTTGCTTTGGTTATGGTTATGCACATCTATATGTTATTTTTTTGTATTATGGTCTTGAAAGAAATTAATTTATTGTACCTTAAATGGTTGGGGGCTTGCTTGTCTTGTAAATGATAATCATAGAGACAAATAGATCAAGCATGGAGAAATTCATGATTTCGAGTTTCTTGATCATTTGAAGAAGATGAAGACACATGGGCGCTTTCTAGCATCAAATGGTTTTGTCAGAATCATTGGAATATGGATCTTGGATATAGGATGCTCACCAAAATATTTTGAATAGAGCACAAGATAGTAAAAAATGGGCTCGGGTTCGTATGGGTGACAACACGGTTTGTGATGTTATGGTTATGATGGAAGAACGGTGAAACTCAATATGGACACAAGGTGTATCCGAAAGATCTTAAAAGGTGGAGCACAACCCTGGCCTAAGATAGAACTCTATTTGTTTTGGGCCTGTGCAATCCTTCTAAGGCATTCTTTGGGAGTTAAAGTAGAACTTGCAGAGAGGTGTTAAAGAATAAAGTAGAGGTTCTTGAAGGCTGTGAATATTAACTTTTGATGCTTGCTTCCATTGTTATTTGGGAACGAGCATGAGTACTTGATCATTATTCGCAACAAGTGATATCAGAATTGGGATGGAGATCTTGCGTGCTTGATACCAAAAATTGGTATAAGATTTTGGCTTTTGTTGTTTTTGTTGGTAAGATGAATGATATCAATACAGAATAGTTCCAATTACCATATTTGGAAGGGTAAGATGGAAAGACTTTTATATGTGAAGAATTTGTACTCATAGGTATTTTTAAAAGAGAGAATTGCAAGAAAAAACGAGTGAAAATTTCTTCATAGAAAGATTTGTGGATTTATTCGGCAATGGGTAGATAATAATGTGTTGAGACATATGGTGGATAAAACTGATGCGAATGCACTTTGGAAAAAATTGGAGGATTTGTATGCTAAAAAGACTAACAATAATAAGATGTATGTTCTTGATCAAATGATATATTTCAATATGAAAAGGGTAAGCATGTGGCTGAGTATTTGAGAAATTTCCAAGGTTTGATCAGCTGAGTAATATGGGGGTGAAGCTCATGACGAGTTACAAACACTATGATTTTTTTGGATACTAACAGATTTGTTTAAGACTTTGAAGACTATATTGTCCAATTTTGCACATGATGGGAAGATCCCCATGGCTATGGTAAAGAGCTCTGTTGTGGGTGAGGAGATGCGAAAGAAGACTATGACTCATTTTCATGTGCCAGATGCTCTTGTTATAGAATTTAGGCGTATAAACTTAAATAGAAAGAGAAAGTTGATGACAAGAAGAATGGGGATACAGGTATTGTTGATGATGGCTTCTTAGTTGTAATGATCCGACGGTAGAAAAATGATGTGATGATTCGTATTGGGTGGTAGATAGTGATTCGTTGCTCATGCTTTTCATGTCGTGAGGCATTCTTTTCTTATAAAGCTTGTGATTTGGGTGATATTTATATTAGTAATGGTAGCCTATCCAAGATTGCGGGTATAACCGATGTTGATTTATAAACTAATGATGACTCTAGGTTAGTCTTGAAGAATGTGAAGTATGTTCTCGAAATTGGCCTCAACATTCTTTCAATAAGTTGGTTAGCCAATGATGGCTTCTTGGGGGAGAGTTGGAAACTCACCAAGGGTTCGATGGTGGTTGCTTGTAGTTATAGACACTCTAACCTTTTTGTAGTAGGGATGGATAGTTTTGTGGTTAATAGTGGTCATGTTAAGATTCCTCGTAGGTAGCCTTGGTACTGTGTCGAGGAAGGTTTTGTTTGGACCTATGGAAGTTGCAAGTGTATTAGGCTCCGGGCACTTGGATTTGACGATGGATGTAGGCTCACATGGTGATGGTGCTAGTGATCGGGTGCGCGATTTATCGAAAGTTCATTTGAAAATTGAAGGGGTTGTTCCGAGATTTGTTGATGAGCATTCAGAGTTCGTTACTTGTGGTTCTGATGATTTATATTCGTTTCTTGATTCTTCATTGGATATTGGACCGAGTGTTGTTTTGGTGGAACAAGTGAAGATTAGGATGCGAAAGAGACTGATTCATAAGGACATTGTTGGTTCCTTATTTGTTAGAGGCTTGACGATATTGTTGCCTCATGGAAGAGTTGATAGGTATTGCATGTTCGCTTGTGCGAAGCTACCTTGTTAGTATTTCGTGGAGCAATTATCAAGTTGTTGGAGATCGGGAATGAAAGAGCAACGACTTTGTTTGGTGTTGTGTTTGGCACATCTTTCCTATTTATCGGCAGGGGGAGATTTGTTGGGTGTATTTTCAAGTAGGAGGACTTGTGTGTTCAAGTTTGGATATTGGTATCCTTATTTGAAAGTAAAAGAAACTTTCTTGGATAAGCTTTGAATTTGGGTACTTGATGGTTAGGAAAAATTATAAGGACGATAAATGCAACTATGACAAAGTGGGTGTAAAGCCGTTTATTCCTTATCAGTTCCCAGCTGTAACGCTGCATAACGAAGACTTTGCTGACTTTGGCGCTTATATTTTTGAAAAAAATATATGTGTTTTGAGTTATTAATTATATTAAAATAGTATATAATATTTTTGGGAATTTTTAGAGCAAAAGTTTTAGGAGATAAAATTTTATTCTTGAAAATTGACCGTATAGATAATTGGTTATTAGAGGTTTGATAGTTAATTTTTGAAATTTTTTGTTGAATAAAAAGTTTCTTATTTGGATATTCCTTATTATTTTATTTTGTTGTTTTATTCTTATATTTATTTGAGTTTATAACACTTGCATATAAACGAAGTGATTTTGATTGTATTCTCTTTATTAGTTTGTGAATTGATTCTCTAAGTGTGTAGTCCCATTAATTTTTTACTCTCGATTTGAAAAAAAAATTATCTCGTTGAATTTTGTTGTCATTTACATATCATAATTTTAGTATACGCGGTTAAATATTGTATTTTTATATTGGGTCATATTTGTTATTTTGCTTTCATTGCGATTCAAAAATAGCGTTATTGCTTGATCGTTATTTCCAATATTTAGTAGCATAAAGCAAAAATGAAAATAGCTTTAATGAGATATATAATCGTATATACAAGTTAAACAACGTACATACCATATGAACACGAGTCTGAAAATAAGATTTCTCGTTTGGCATTTTAAAATTATATGGAAATCCTTCAAGAGACATTGTTGTTTCCTTGGAAGCAGTGCAGTTTCAATGCATGAGACATACCGAAACTTTGATAAATCAATCGAAATATTCGATTTTAAAAAATGAAACCGGATTCTAACCCGCTTTCGTTCTCTTTATTATTAGAAAAGAAAACATCACAACTGTTACGAGAGGAGATTTAATTAATTCCTTGATGTGAATCTAATCTAAAACTTGAATTGGTTCATTTAGTCGAACCCAAATTCTTGAAATCAAAAGTATAATTTGAATTTCATTATTCCTTCAAAATGATGAATCGTTAATTATTATTATTATCATCATCCAAGCATTAAAAATCACAATAAATTGGGTAGATGAAATGAAACAAAATAAAATATTACAACGGGTCATTAACATGAATTTTTTTAACGCCACTCATTTCTATTGAAAGTTATTTGCTCGTTCAATATCGTCATATGCATGTCCTTTTGTAACACTTGTATCAATGCAGTTAAAGGTTTACTTTTGCCTTTCCTGACTATTCTCACTTCAATATTCTCACACTTTTTGCACTTACAGGTTAAATGGTTATCTCTCATCTTATTTTCAATTGGTGTCACTATTAACCTATCCCGAATCTTTTCATTTTTAATCATATCTTTTATAATCTTACCATACATCTACCTCAACATATGCGTCTCTACTGCACTTATCTTATGTCCATCTTATTTATTAGTAGTCCAACACTCACTTCTATACCATAAAGTTGGTCGTACTGCAATTTTATAAAAAATTTCTTTTAACCGTATAAAATTTTTCTTTCAATTGTATAAAATTTTTCTTTCAACCATAAAAACATATTACAATCACATAAAACTCCGGAAGTATTTCTCCACTTAATCCATCGTGTTTTGGTTTTGTGTTTGACATTTCTTTATATCCCACTATTACTTTAGAGAACTGGTCCTAAATTTGGAAAATGATTAGTCTTTGGTATCACCTCCCTAATTAAATTAACCACAGTTGGATCCATTATACGTCGTCTACTAGAATAATACTCAATATATTCAGTTTTTGATCTACTGAGCTTAAAACCGCAAGATTCTAAAGTATATCTTCACAATTTCAATTTATCATTTATGCCCAATCTAAGCTCATCAATCAAAACTACATCCTTAGCAAATAATATGTACCACTGTTTTTCAATTTGAATGTGTCTTGTCAGCTCGTCTATTACTATTCCGAACAAGAAAAGGTTTAGTGTCGAGCCTTGATGCAACCTTATTGTAATAGAAAATTTGAACGACAAGCCACCTTATGTTTTGACATTGGTAACTGCATCCTCATACATATCCTTGATGATATTTATATATATTTAAGAGGGAACCAATTTCTTTATCAAAACCCACCAAAGTATTTATCTCAGAATGCTATTATAAGTCTTTTCCAAATCAATAAAAGCTATATGTAGGTATTTCTTCCTTACTCTATATCTCTTCATCAGTTGTGGTAGTAAATAAATTACTTTTGTAGTCTCTTTCAGGCATAAACCCAAACTAATTTTCTGAAATCATAGCATTTTACCTTAACCTATCCTCAATTACTCACTCCTAGAGCTTTATGACTCATGAGTTTAATACCCTGAAAGTTTGGGCAGTTCTGTATATCACCCTTATTCTTAATATTTACGATGTCTCATATTCCCAAAAGAAATGAATCATTTAATGGTTTGACAACATTTATAAAAAAAAATCTTAAATCATGTTAAAATTCAAACGAGCTTATTAAATAAGCTCGGAGGGAGTAATTTAACGTGGGTTGGACAAAGTATAGTTGCAATTGAGGAAAAGCATGGATGAGTTGACCAGATGGGCCAACCCACATTTAAAGAGGCCACAAGTTTAGTTCTAATCTCAGCCCAGTAAATGTCAGATTCTACCATTCAATATTCTGTGACAAATTTTCAAAGTTGTTTCCACTTATCTGGAAATTAGAATTAATTTTCAGAACGTTTTATAGGGATCTTACGTTGGTTTTACATCATTACTAATAAGAATCGAAACAGTAATTTTAGTCCCTGATTTTGGAAATTGGGACAGATTGGATTGATACAGTTCGGTTAGGTTCTAAACGGTCTCATAGGCCACGGGACAGTTATGTTCTAGACCTATTAGCCTCATTAGTTATTTTACACAAATCATGAATATAGCAATACAAAAAATATTATAGGAAGTATTGAAAAATATCATCCTTTAGTGATGTACTTCTTATGTTCTGTGTCTGCAAGCTCAATTAAACTACAGTTATCTAAGTTTCTAAAGTAGCCTATGAACGATTATTTCTACCATTTTGTATTCGGTTCGGATTCTATTCTAACCAAAATTTCCTTTTCAGAGACTAATATACTGGGGGAACATTGAGTAATATGAAAAAATGGCTAAATATACCTTCTTTCCATTGCTACTAGCCACTAGGGTTTGGCAAGTTTTGTTTCCCTTCAAAAGTAAGCTTTCCATAATAAAATATCCTCTAAGCTTCTATTTTAATATTATGTCAGAGCAAGTTTAATTTCAAAAGTACTTTTTATTTCATGCCTATTTTATTTTTCTTATTCCACCAGTCTTACTTGTTCATTTACGACAATGTAATATTTTCCTACATGCCTTTATGTTTGCACAGTTGACTATCATTTCCCTTTCAATATCTCTACTGGCTAAGTTAGCTAGGGTTGATAGCTTTCTAGCTTAACTTTAGCATAAATACTTGATTTTTCGAAACCAAACAATTTTTTTAATAATTATTGGTTCTAATTCCTCAAACCGACATTGGACTTGCATGTTATCCAAACTCAAGTAGCAAGCAAGGTTTGCACATAATGATATATACACTTTTAAGGCCTGCATAAATGGGACCATTTTGTAGGAAATAAAGTAACAAACCCAATCAAAAAATAATTGTCCTCAAAATGCTGACTTATCAAAATTTGCCATTTTCATTTTACTGGACACATTGCTTCAGTTTCACTCCATTAATGAAGGGCTGTTGGACAACAATTGAGAAATTTCGAGACAAAATTCATATGTAATAATGGTTACACTTTATCCGAATATCATCTTTACATTCTGAATACATTTGGTGATATTAATTATTAATTAATTTTAATGATTTCTCTAAGTACATTCGACTTCGATAATCACATCAAATGTGTAAATATACTGAGCACGTCATGTTTCACAAAACAAAATTGACAAAACATGGATAAAACATAGCATGTGCTACAACATCTACAAACTCGATAATGACTAAGTATTCTAGACGTGAAACTTAAGAAATTTTCCTTAATTGATGCTGCTTATCGAGAGCGCTAAGGCAGTCACCATATATACTTAAACTTATGTAGTGACTATATATATATTTTCAACGCAAGATCTTTTACTATACCCTAAAAAGCTTTTGCAGTAACAAACTTATCGTGTTACTAATACACTCGTTTTTAAAACAAGACATTAGATTATTAGAAGATCATCATCATACTCAATATCTTTGTGACAATGGCTTTAAATTTATGTCACCAATACATTACTAGCTTGCCCACTTTTAATGACCCTTCTGTATTTAGAAAGCTTGGGCTTAACTGAGCTTGTTTGAGTCAAGTTTGACTTTACCAACTTGGCTCATTTTGAACATGACGACTATATATTACTAGAGCAATCAATAATAACTTGAAAAGTATACTAATAATTTTATGGCTTAAGGAGAATATGACTTAAAAATAAGTGGAAGTTGCATTATACATACAAACTTTAACCAACTCAGAAAAAGAGAAAGAGATCACTACAATATAAATTGCCCTCATCCGTAGACTACAACAACATTGGATACTCTTTGGCAATACATATTGGTGGGTCCGATATCTTTGTTGGATCTTCGTTTTCTGTATAGCCAACATTAACTTGGTTTGTTCTTCCTCTACCTAATGCGCCATGCCAAAACAATAAGAATTTAAAAAAAGTTGAAACTTTGTATTAATAATGAAAATCTTGGAGTTAAAAAAATAGTCTATGTTCCAAAATAAAAACTAATTTCAACTATCTTGAAGGTTTTTCTTTGCCTCGGTAAAGGGGTATATATGTATTAACACACGAAACAAAATTTCTACAGAATATCTATGTAAATTTTGAAATATTTTTGTTTTTTACTGTATAGGGCACTCCCCTCCTTAAATTTTTACCCTTGGAGTTATCTTAAAGAAAATTGGACTCGATCCTCATTAAAAAATTATGGGTCTGCCATTCTGGCTATACCCTAATATTATTCACAATTTTCTCTATTAAAGAGGTACTCTAGGAGCGGTGTAACAAAGTTTAAATATATGGATACATTAGTCAAATACAGAATGTGTCTGCCAAGGGTGCTTATAGCAAAATACTAATTATCGGATTATGCTATAAGAAAATTTATCAAACAAGTTTCCGCTACTGTGTGCTCTTAAAGTTGTTATAATTTAATTGGCAAAGCTTGGTTACCCTAACTGTAAATTTGTGTTTTGAGGATTGACAATCCATTGATAATTATTAGTAATAACTTACACTTATTTTGAAAATGTCTCTCTTGAGTATTTTATAGTATTTTAACAGCCTTTTTCCGAATAAGAATGAGTTTTTAAATACCTAAACTAAAACCTTTCGGGCTTATTGAAAAAAAAATATAAAAAGATTATATTTTGGTTTGTAATTATATATCGGTGGGAAAAAAAAATGAAGAGAAAAAGATTGTCAGCATTTGCATAGACAAAGGGACCAAGACATTATGTTGGATATTCGATTGATTATGTATGAGGCCACTCTCTTTCTTTTTTTGTCCTTTTGTAACATTGGGTTCTTCACAAAGTGGGACTATTTCTTAATTATAGAGAAAAAGTGTGTTGCCCATTGACATTTTTGTTGAGAAAAAAAAAAGGATTTTTTTGCTTTTTGTTGTTTGATCATTTTGAGTATAGCCATTGCTCATGTTGTTTCGAAGTGGAGCTTCTTTAATAAAGTTAAGGTACCGTGGAATCTATTTTTTGCACTTATAGTTTCACAAATTTAGCTAAAGAGATTGGTCATGTTTGAAGTTGAATGGCAAACAATGATTGATCTATAGTTTTATGGCCCAATACATTTAGTTCGAACAAATCCATCACCGTCTACCTACCGAAACAATCGTTTTGTTTTTTTAAATAATGATATACATTAATATAAATAGTAGCGATCGCATTTTCTCGGGTTAGAGAACTCGGAAAATACAAAATTTGGTTGATTGGTCTGAAATGAGAAAGTAATTAACAATGATTATAATCTGAAATTTGTGAATATTGCCAATTAACAAACGATTGGAGGTCGTTTAGGCCCTGATTGAACCTTATATGACTTCGTATGCGAATAGCTTTTTGTATTAGATCCTGGATTGTTTCATATCTTTATATTAGAGGCTAACAAAAATATAGTCTGTAACTTTTTTATGATGATAAAATTTTTATTAGATCTTTTGGTTTTTATTATTTTCTATATATTTTTTTTCATGTCATTCTTCTCCAATCGCTCTATTTTACAAGAAGGTCTTAATTTCATTTTATTTCAGCTCATCAATAATTTATACACTGTTCTTACTTCATGAACATATCATGGTGTTACGAGATAATTTTTCTTCACAAGTATTATGTAGTTTCTCTTAATCACGTAATCGCACTATGTTACGTTTCCATAATTTTTTACGCATTTTTAAACGTCGTCATTGCTTATTGTAACACGGAACTATAAAGCGGCTAATTGTAGATAAAATGTACGCTTACAGATTAGGTAATGCAATTAAGAAATGAAACTAATACTTGTCATTACTAATGAAGTAATTAATTCCATTTAAAAAATGATACAACTTGTATATTTTGACATTAGGGTTTCCATAATTGTCTGCCTTGGCAGTCCCCACTTGCAACAAGTTCATAGCAAGTTGCTGCACGTTTAATTTGTGGGTTGATATTTTGCATATTTGTGGGTAAGAACGAATTTTTGTGCAAAAGGGAAAATAAATTTCTTTTTTAACAGTTTTGTTAAATGATCGGTACGTAATGATGTGATTTAATTTCTTTTAAAACTGAATGATATTTTAATATTTTCTGATAAAATAAAATAAAAAGTTTAAGAAACTACTTTCCTTCTTGCTTTCTTCTTTTTTATAAAGAGAAAAAGATTTTTAGATATAGATCAAAAAAATAAATTAACTTATAATTAGACACAGAGAAGAGTGGACAATTCACATGTTTTCAAGATATGACATACAGCCAAAACGGTAGTGGGAGAAAGAATGAGCATGCATGCAACTACAGCTCACAGAAAATATAATTTTGTTTAGCAAAAAAGTTATTATCTTTTTTAGCATAAGAAAAAGATTGAACGGTTTCAACTTAAATTTTTTAATTTTTTTTAGCCAAAACAGTAAATAAACTTATTTCAAAATTGACAGTCAAATACCATCAACTTTTTTTTAATAAAAAAAATTAAGCTTAAAATGTACCATTAATATCTTCTCCATACAATATTCAACAAATAATCTACAAAATCTTAAGCCACCTGTTTATTTTATTACAAAATCTTAATTAATTCTGTATATCTTTTCACACTTCGTTAGCTACTAATTGTAATTTTTATCTCTCTTTTTTTGGATGCGAATTTTATATATATGCATGATATAGAAAAGTCCAATATGCATAGATTTTCGTACTGTGATATAGGAGTTCGAGTTTTTCTTGGTTTAGCATGCTTTTGCCCGCCATTTAGATTTGTTTATTGTTGCGTGCCGACCATGATCTAATTTGGGAAAGTAAATACATTTTTAAAAGAGGGTATAATGTTAATGTTTAGTAAATAAATTTTAAAAATTCTTTTGATAAATAGTACAATGTTTAGTAAACTAGTAATTTTTATTGTAAAAATATAAAAATAGCTATGTATAAGAAATATAAAAAATATAATTGAGATTATTATGTTAATTAATGAAAGAAAAAATAGAATTAATTTTTTAAAGTATCCCTAAGACAACTACAAATTTTACCAAATATAAAAAATAAGTACTTCAAATTTTAGAAAAGCAAAACAAAAAATTATTAAAAATAAGTACTTCAAATTTTACCAAATATTTCTGGCTATAAGTTAAAAAAAAAAAAAACAATTACAAGTTAACCTTTGCCAAGGCTGACCAATATTATAATTAGTATTATGACACGTATATAGATGATGATAACATATTTACTATTTTATTCACAATAATTGTGTTATAAGCTTAAAATAGCTATTGACTTTTTTAACAAGAGTGTTACCGAATGCTCGGATCCTTCACCAGTTAGCTTGTTGACATTTTTATGGCGCATTTATTTAAACTAATTTCTCCTTTTGACTTATGCATGTAATTATAACAAAAGTGTAATTTTATATATCATTATTTTTGGATAAAAAATATATACTCATTTTCGCATATGAAAAACACTACAAATGCATATATGTCATTTATTCATGCACGATGATGTATAAAAATTTATACACCATATATTGAAATAAAATTCTTATAAAAATATTTATAGCAACTAATTTACTCATATAAAGCTATTTTTGAACTTCTTCTTTAGGCTTGCGATAGGATGACTTTATTTAATAACCACCCAATGTACTAGTGGACTTCTGTATATGATAAAATTATCCAAATAATTAGGATGATTGCCATTAATTTATTTTTAATATCTCAAACTCAAATTTGTTCGGGATACTCTAATTGATTATTGATTGAATATAATTGATTATTGATTGAATATACTCTCAGTTTAAAATTAATTAAAAGAATGACTTTTATTTATTTAAATTGGTGATGAATATTTTAATAAGACTGCTACCATAGTAGGTATCCTAATCACATTAATAATTCGACAGCATGACATTTCTTTTAGAAAGCTCAATGCTAATTTTTTTTTTTTGTGTGTGTGTGTGTCTTTAAACATAATTTCTAGGGATGGATATCACCTTATCAACTGAGCGCTTATTCACTTTTTTATAGACATTTATTCAAGCCAGGATATTCTGGGATTTGATCTCAATACAAGAAATGTTTTTTTCTTCTAATGAACAAAAAATTTTTTCTTACCAAATTATTATGTTTGAGTACAAATTTACTACAAAATGAGGATAATTTACTAAAATTATTTTTACATTACTATGTTTGAGTACAAATTTACTATTCAACGAGGATAATTTACTACAATTATTTTTACTTAAAATAGATTGAAAATACTTGAAATAATTTGTTCTCAAATTATAGTAATTGATCTATGCAAGAAAAAAGATTCTTCTACTGAGATGACTTCCGATATTCTGATCCTCTCTCTCTGAATTTTTGCTTTTCAATATTTTGTTTTTTATTAAAATTTTTAAAATATTATTTAAAATAAAAAAAATCAACTGTTTGTGTGTTTACACCCAAAATATGAATTCACACAGAGATGTTAATCAATGAAGACACGACTAAGGCGAAATTATACACAGTATCTACGCTACTATACAATAAGGATTTACAAAATTTTAAGCCATCCAAAAGAGCTCGGTTTCTATAATAATGCACAGTAATTATTAATTAACAAGAGTGTACTACCCCCCAAAAAAAAGAAAAGAAAAAGAAAAAAACCTACCACCATGAAAGTCACCGTGCCAAAAGTTTTTAAGATGTTTATTTATATTTTTTTACGAAATGTAAATACCTGACTTGAAAATGCATTAATATAAAATTTGCTATAAATATATATAACATCGGTAACTTATCGACGTGATACTTATCCTAAACATGCGCTTAAATACTAGCATCGAGAAGAACTATTCTCCGTATCGACATTTTCTTTTTAACAAATTAATCAAGCCTTCTTTCGTTGCATAACATATAGTTTAATCTCTTATTTTTGTTAACAACTTCAAGTTTTAAAACGGGTGAGAGAGGCAGAAAAAAATAATCATTTAATTGATGATTAGCTAGGCTAGCGGTTAGATAATTTTGTTAACTTATTCGTAAAGTTGAATTCTATTAAGTAAACTAATTTAATTAGAAAGATGAAAGTGACACAATGGAGCTCTCTTCCTTGCACCCAATGCTTCTTTTTAATATTTTTTAATTAAATATTTAGAACTTTCGTTTTCACAGGAAAGAGAGCTCTAAATTCAAGAAATTTCCTAGAACAAGCTTTAACTAAGATAAGTTGTGTGAAAAGGCCGCATAGTTAATAAAATCGTATTAGAACTTCTACTAACTCTACTTCTTCATTGCTTTGTTTAAAAAAAGCATCCAAAAATGATAAAATAATTAAAACTTAAGAAAAAAGAAGTAAAGCTCATGGCATGCCTCATCTTGTTGTTACGGTGCCACCAAAAACCATTATTGTTTAGTTTTGTTGCATAATTCAATGCGTCTTGATTGATTTGTAGGGATGAATCTATGAGTTCGCTAGAAAATTATAGGTTTCTCTTATAATTTGAAGAAAAACATTCGAAATCTTAGTGTAATTCCTTTTTCTGCAGCCTTAGACCTTTAGTTTCCCTAAAAGCTTATATGACGTTCCAACACCCCCCTATCCTTATATGAACATTTGTTGATTTGAATGGTACATTGCTATTTATGTGTGCAAACAATGAGAATATAAGAGTTCAACCAGAATTAGCGGAGGAATAACTTGGTCAATATCTTTAGTGTTCTAAGTCATCCAAAAATTTGGAGAGTGGAAGTAGGAAACATATTGAAATATGCACTTTCGAGTTTACTATCAATATGAGATTATAATCGAAATTCGTGTTCCCTTAACTCATAAGTTACTGATACATTAATATTATATATAGGAGGACATAGTTTGATGCACAAACATTTTTTTTATATAGATGGTAGTATTAAGACTGCTTCAAAATCACTATTTCCTTTTGAGACAATTTCTTAGAAGAGGATATATAATGTGATTGGCTTTTATATCGCATGCTCTAATGCATTATATTTTCGGCCTGCTTCTTCTTAATGTTGTACTGGCGATAGTACTACTATTTCTCCGAGATCACTAGAATTTTTTAATATGTAATTTGGTTGCACTAAGACCTAATTTGGGAATACTAGTGTTTTTTAAAATTTACTTCTTAAAATAGCTTTTCAAAATTTATTATAAAAACATGTGTTATCTAAGTATTTGGTAAATAAATTTTAAATGTTGTTTTGATAAGTAGTGTAGTGTTTGATAAAGTGTTACTTTTTATTGTAAAAAAAGAGACAAAAGTAGGCATGTATGAGAAAGACAAAAAATATAATTGAGGTTATTACAATAATTAATAAAAGAAAAAAAAATCAACTTTTGAAAATATCTTTAAAGTTACTCCTGAAAGCACCCTTAGAAAAATAGAACCATATTATTAAAAGTAATTGTTATAAAGTTTACCAAATATCTTAGCTTACAATTTCTCAAAAAAATAAAAAAATAAAAAAATAAAAAAATTGAAGTATTCTTAAAAAAAAATAATACCAAATTGACTCTAATTTTGCCCTCCAAAAGGTAGGAGTGAACAAAACCAATAGTAAACCGGCTGTTGAACCAAACCAAACCGAAAGCTTTCGGTTTGGATTTTGGGCTTAACGGTTCGATCGGTTTATAAATTTGAAATTTTTTTAGTTTTTCGGTTTTTCTGTTAGGTATCGGTTTTGAGTTAATGGTTTTAAGTTAAACTGAACTGAACCGATAAATCTTTAATGGTTTTGAACCGGTTTGTCCGGTAGTGGCTTTGAACCAATCTGGTCATGGTTTTGAACCAATAGC
>MKEJ01007092.1:0-18951 GCA_001753735.1 Embelia ribes | reverse complement strand
GAATTGTAAAATAAAAAAAATTATAAAAGTTACTCACACTTTTATAATAAAGTTAGATTTTTGAAAATAACCTTAAAGTGGTTTGAAAGTTACTTTTTTTTTTATTAACTTAATAATCTCAATTATATTTATTACATTTCACATAAGTCCTCACTTTTGTCTTTTACAATAAAAAATATTATTTTACCAAAACTATACTACCAATCAAAACAATTTTTAAAATTTATTTACCAAATATTAGAATTATACCCACTTTTAAATTTAATTTCCAAAAGCAGTTTTAAAAAACGAATTTTAAAACTCACAAGCATTCCCAAACTATCCCAAACTAGGCCTACCTGTTTAAGAAATTAAAAGTTAACGAAACACATTCGAGAGGTTGCATTAAACATATAATTCATAACATCATTTGTTTCCCATTGTAATTCAAACACGTTAAACAATGAAATAAAAAAGACGAATGGCATTGCTCATCACTATTCTTGAGAACTTCCCCGACGATTGATCCACAATCTCTTTCTAGTAGGGGCGATATCTCAGATCAGCACGAGACGGTCTTGCTGTACTCATACCATAACTCCACTGCAAAACAAATATATGCAGATTAAGCTGAGATGAACTACACAGGTTTAACAAGATGTGAGCAACTGTGATCAAACCAAGGGGCAAAATAAATGTCATAATTATGAACATCAGAAACAATATTTATGCTTCTACTTACATCGTCATAATCCATTCCTGGATACATACGACTATAGCCACGGAATGGACCACCGTAGCCCCCTGCATATGTTTCCATGTTATCCATCATGTAACTTCCACTGGGACCAGCATCATCAACAGGCGCAGCTGAATCTATAGCAACCTGAAACAAGAAATATTAAAAAGTGCCGTTATGCAACAATCACCAAGTCCAGCCAGTTTGGGGAACCCGTTTTCCTCCACAACACACACGTGTGTATGAAATATTACCTTTTGCCCTAAAATCTCATGATTCCTACGAGAGACACGCTCTGCAACAACATCATCAGCAAAGGTCACAAAGCCAAAGCCTCTGTGGCCAGACCTCTTAGGATCCTTCTCGAACAAACATAAGAATTGAGTCACGAAGTTTAGACTTTAGATATTACAACGTCCAGATATAACCAACAATCCATTAGTTGTAAGCATATTTTGTACACGAAAGACTAGGGTTATTTTACCTTAGGAATGTAAGCATCTAAAATTCGGCCAAATCTACCAAAATACTGGCGGAGATCTTCAACTGTGGCCTCCTGAGGGAGCCTGCCAACAAATATCTTGTTGCCCATTCCACCACGACTTGGTGCACCTCCTGATACGACCAAATACAATAATGACTACATGATTCAAAGGCATTCATCACAATTGGCACAAGCAGATGTGCAAAAACAAACTCACTCCCATAAATTGAGCTGGGGTGATCATATAAGGTAGGAGCACCAAGAGCAGCATATCTAGTGGCCGCACTTATGTAAGCATTATATGCCCCATATCCTCCACCACCTCCATCTCCTCTATGAGGCACTCGAGTGGATACTGGTCTGTAATCCTCCTCCTGAAATTGTTTTTCAAAGAAAACCTTGTTAATAAAGGACAAATTTGCAGATACAAGGTAAATTTCCAACTAAATATAACATGTTAGCAGAAATTTTTAAATTGCAAATTAATGATCAAAGTGATGCCAAAATATCTAAGCGGTGTGGAAAGTTGCCTTAGGTGTTGCTCTGTCCACAACTACAGTTGAACCCCCCAGCTCATGATTGTCAGACATCAGGTTGTCCACAGATTCTGTAAGCAATAGAGAGACAACAATAAGAGAAAACAACCACTCACATGCACAAAATTCTATTTGTTTTATACTTTATACCTCTTTGCAATAAATGTCTTAAATCAAAGTTACTAGCCAAAAACTTGGTTAACAATTTCTCTTCCATCTTTTTTTAAGCCAATACGGAGTTATAAAGGCTACAATGACATCGTCTAGTAGACATACCAGCATTTGTGAAAGTAATGAATCCAATACCACGATGCCCTTTGGTGCTTGGGTCCTGTAAAAGAATTTGCTAATTACAATAGTCTACTCCCAATTGAAATAACATGCTGATGAACTTAAACTACAAGAACTACTCATTCTTTACATGCATAGTGGATAAGCTTGCAAATGCACTCATGTCATTAGGAGAGAATGAGGGAGAAAGAAAAGGATGAACCAACCTTTGGCATGTACAGGTCTGTTATCTCCCCATACTTCTCAAAATGACTGAATAAACATCATTAATGGTGTTCACCTCATCAAGTAATGGAATAACTTTAAAAAAAAGGTAAAAGCAAAGCAACTAGTCAGGAAATGGTTTCCAAAAAAGCGGTCTACCTCCGGAATTCGGATTCAGTTACGGGTGGTGGAATCCTGGCTACAAATATCCTGGTCACTTTCCTCGATGATGATGATTTCATCTCCTCCTACAATAAAGATTTTGATACAAGTATGCGTATGATGTCATACATATATATCCATAGATGTTGTCATATTTTATACAAGTCAGCAGCTATTAGTATAAGCGATTGCAACTATATTTCACTAGCAATGGGTATATGAAAATAAACAAAACCTTTGGCGTGGCTATTTTAACTTCCAGCATTCTGTTGCCAAGAAAGTGCTCCTTTGTCAAAGTACTCTGCCGAAAGTAAAGAGAATGAGTTATGTATGAATACCTCGTATAAAAAAATTGAAACGTATAGCACAGAGAAAGACAACAAAGGCATCCATAAATTTACAGAAACAAGTTCATCAATCATGTGTTAGATGTTACTATTATTTCAGTCTTGATCAAATGCAAAGAAAATACAATGTATGTAAAGTTGAAATAGATTCACCTTCGCATCCTCAGCAATAGCAAATGTTACATATCCAAAACCACGAGAACGACCAGAGGCCCGATCCTATAGTTTCAGGCAAAAAAATTATTATGCTTTAAAAGAGAGAGGAGAAACTGCACCCATGCTAATCCGAAAACAAAACACATGAATTCTCAACACTATCCAAATGATGTTTAAAAAAGTAGCTGGCGGTAGTTTCTATAACACAAAAGTTTCACAGGGTGGTACACCAGTTGAAAGTTATGTAAATCCCGAATTTGAGAACGTCTTCTTTCATTATTTTGTGTGGATTGCCAAGACAGAATTACCAATCTCAAACAAATGAAGCACACAATTCTTTATAGCATTTTCACTATTGCATATACTCAATTTTGAGACTACAAAATTAGTTCATTATTATAGTATCAGTGAGGGAAATTAAAACAACGAATCTTTTGGTGACAACAGTAGCAATTTTGCATCTTATGGGAATATTTGTTTCAAAAGTGAAAAACTGAGTAAGAAATCTATGTTTAGCAAAAACGAGTCTTTTTCTTAGTGATTCTACTCAATCAATTCTATTACAGGTTTGCTGAACACTTCTATTCAACCACAATCACTGTAACTGCAATGAATTTGTAAAAGTTACTTCCATTTATGTTTATTTTGATCTCAACCATGGAGTAATTCTAAAGGTAGGATTTATTATGACAAGCATTTGATTTGATGGTGAGAAGAACTTCAAATAAGGACCATTAAAAATTCAAAAGAATTCTTCCATTTTCATTTGCATGTTAAAAATGATTATAACATCCCTCTATTCTTCATTGAATGCCGCATTCGCCATTGTATATTTATCAGCCCAATATTGTTACAGTGACACATAAAATAATTAAGATATTCATTTCAACTATAGCAAAAGATGCCTTTTTTCTGATACCCATCAATCCAAAACTTAAAGAAAACTAAGCTTTTAATAAAATAATTCAGACTAACCTTCATTACAATGCAATCATCCAAATCCCCAAATTTGCTCATATAGTCTCTCAATCCATCTGTGTCTACATCCCATGGGATACCCAACACCTGAAAAGAAAATCCATTCAAAATCCAATTCAATTACAAAACTAAAAATATATATACAATCCATACTTTCACATATTTTTATATAGTACCCTGATTATATCATTAATTTTAAGAAATTGTTGAGAAGTAGCAGTGTGTTTTTTCAAATATATACTCTGATTATTTCAATCCATACTTACTAATAGATTTTCAAATATAAATAAATTCAAATAAAAATTTCAAAAGGGTAGATTCGTACCACAAGCTTCCTGTCCGACATAATCGAGATACAGACCTCCTAAGGTTTCTCTCTCCTCGATCTCTCTCTCTCTCTCTCCTCTCTCTCTGCACGAAACAGAACATGCACCTCTTTCTCACACACATAAATCATCATCATAAACCAATAAAACTCACTAAATCTCTCCGCTTAATTAGAACTGGACAAGATTAAGAATCAAGAAAGAGAAGATTAAAGTATAGACTATTAATTTATTATGCGCTCAATTACTGACCTCGGGATCTCACCTTCACTCTCTCCCCTCGTCCCTCTCTCTCTCTCTCTCTCTCTTCCTCGCGCCGCTCGTAGATTACCCTTGTTCTTCAGCTTCCCCCAAATTATCTTCGCCAAATTGTTATTCGAGTATGCATGTATGTATCTTTATCTGTTTTGATAATTACATTTTACCTCAATCTTTTGATCTCGTTTCAATTTATACTCTATTATTTTGCTTGTTTCAAATTACTCCTTATTTTTTTATTTTGTCGGTCAATTTAAGCCAATAGTTTAGGCAAGTTCTCTACCAACATCAAGAGAACTTGCAAGCCATCTTTTTTAATAATAGTTAAAATTCATATTGGATTATATCTATTGAGACCCTAACTTTGAGTGCTAATTATTATTATTTTTTTCTCTACAAACCCACTTTGAGGGCCAAGTAGTTATAATTTTATTGAATCAAAACTAAGCTCATTTAGTTGTCTGTGAGAGCTGTTAAATAAAGAGAGAAAGCTTGAGTTTCTTATTGCCATTCGATGTGAGAAAATTGTGTTACTTACTAGTTGCATGAACAAAAAATTTGAAGCACTTTTTATTTTTTCTCATTCCTAGAATTGTAAATACTTTATATATATGCGTGTGTGCCCACGCGCATGTGTATAGCATGTATTTAATGATTTGATGAATATATATAGACAAGTTAAGCTCATGAGCAAACGAGCCGCATTGTACGCCGTTATTGTTTGGCTTGCTTAGTAAACGAGTTCCAAAATCAAACTATTGCTCAATTTTTTTAATTAAATAACCTAAACTTTTAACAAACTACTCTCGAGCTACTATCAAGTTGATTCACACATTAACACCCCTGATGCCAAGCATATCTTATGTTGAAATTATGGGAAACACAAGTATGATTAACCTTTTATTTATTGTAGGAAAGGCTTTTCGTAATTAACAATATCCCAATTGCGTCTTCACTCTTGGCCCAATTGGGCTATTGGGCCAAGTCATTGGTGTTTTCCAAGCTAAGGAAGAATTTTCTAAGTCATTGGTGATTTTGGACACGTGCTATATTGATAAATAAATGCAAAATATATTGAAACTGGAATAATTTTCAACAAAATTTCCCCTCGTTTGTTTCATAATTCAAAAAGTAAATACAAACTTGTACTTATTTAAAATCTATACAATAGAATTAGTTTATAAATAAAATTATATCAGTATCCGTCCAACATATTAAGGCGGTTATGAATTTGAATATCTTGAAATGATTCATTTGCACTTGTGTTAAACAATCTTGCACTTTTTGGGTCGAACAAAGTGATGCTATCACATGCATTTTCAACCATATAACGTATTTTCCAAATGTGATTATATTATCTTTATCGTATAATTGACCAATGCTAAACAAGTTATATTCGATAAACTAACATTACCTTATTAGTAATAGGGTTGGAAGTCATCTGATATAGAGCATGTTATAAAAAGATATTTTTATTGTCTCTTTTTGCATATAATTGGTAAATGGTTTTGCTTAAATAAGACAAAAAAGAAAAAAAGGAAGAAAACAAAGACATAGTTGGTCGTACTACATTCATTGTGGATGCCAATAGATGTACAGTAACGTAACTCCCCCACATAAATGCACGTGATTGTCTTACAATCCTCCTCGAATAATTTTCTTCGACTCAAAGCTTTTAGCAATATTTTTTCCGCCTTATATGTTAAAGAGTTTATCCCAATTTTTTACTTAAAAATTAAATAGAATTTGATTAGTTTATTTTTAAGTATAAATTGAAAATTTTAAATTAGATATATTAAATTTTTTTATTAAAAAATAAATTGACTTTTTTGCTGAATAATTGCAACAAAATTAAGTAATTATTGCTTGTTACCAAAACCAAACTCATAATTACCGAGATATTGTTTTAAACCGGTAACTCCTTTATGTTGTGTAAACTATTTTACTCCAAAAACTCTTCCTGTAAACTTGTATACAAAAAGGTTTTATATAATTAGAAAGTTTGCAAGAATTATAATAAATTATATTTAATTATTTTTGTATAATACTAATACCTTTTGTGATACTAACATATAACTATATTTGTTATCATGTTATTCTTATATCCTAATAATAAATAAAATTAATACATATTATTAATTTGAAGAGTTATTTTCCTATAATTTTGTAAACACTTTTTCATTTTAGTGTCCAATATTTTTAAAGAAATTATTAGTTTCTATTAATTGTCAATGTACGAATTGATATACAAAAGGTTTGTGTGAAGCCTAGTAAGCGTGTACTCCCTCTGTTATTTTTGAAGTGTTGGTAAAATGATTTTTTTTTTTTAAAAAAGTGTCATTTTTATAAGAAAGAATTAGCGTATTAATTATTTTTACTAAAAAAATAAAAAATTAATTAAATTTATTAGAAATACTTTAGTTCATTTTATATTAATTAATTATTATTTTAATTAGTGTGTCTAAATTTAAAAGAACACTTATATTATGCATTTCCAAATCATATTTTTGTAAATTCGAATACCGGCGAAATTTTAGTAATTTTAAAAACCTGCAAATACGGTCTCACCCACTGCTAATTAATGTCTCCACCCCAGAATTAAAAGTCTCTCTCTCTGTCTCTCTGTCTCTCTCTTTCACTCTCTCTGTGTTATCCATGGCGCGTTCGCACCTCCCATTTCTCCTTCTCTTACTCCTCGTCATCCACACCTCCCTATCTCTCTCTCAGCTCGAAGACACCACCACCCCTTTGCAGCTCACAACGGATCCTCTGGAGTGGCCCACATCACTTGCAATGTACGACGATGACGTGGAGGACGGAGACCCAACGGTCGGCCGACGGTCACTCTTCTGGTGGAGGACAACGCGGTACTACATTTCGTACGGTGCACTCTCGGCCAACAGGATCCCGTGCCCCCCACGCTCCGGCAGGTCTTACTACACCCACAACTGCTACAAAGCGCGTGGTCCAGCCCACCCGTACACGCGCGGCTGCTCCGCCATTACTCGCTGCCGCAGGTGAACCAATTACACGAATGGTCCCCGTAGTTTGTTAGAAAATTCTATTTGGTCCCCGTTGATTCAATTGAAACATTAGGAGTCTCTAAATTTTTAAGAGGTGACGGAAATTGACCCAACCCGTAAGAAAATTGAAGTACTTAAATCATTTGAATAGTGTTTTTTCCCCCCTAATATTTATAACCTTAAAGTTCTCAATTTAGATTAATTTATCCCGAAATGATCTACAAATCGTCCCTTGATATGTTGTAATCTTGTAGGGATAAGTTTTTGCCCACAATAGGGACCAATCTTGTCACAAATTCTAACGTTTGGGAGTTTTAGTGTTTCAATTGAAACTAGGGGCCAAATAGAAATTTGGATGAAACTATGTGGACCATGAATGTATTTATTCCTGGTAATACACAATAATGCATCTAAGCCGTTGATCCGGCAACGTGTTATTTGCAAATGGCGCTACTTTAGCCTTATGAGATTAAATATGTTTTAGCAGTTAAATAAATTTGTTGTAATATTAGTCTTTTGTGTTGTGCTCGTGCTCTTTGCCTGATTTCGGATGGAACTATTGTTAGTTTTTTGTTGTATAATTAGTCTTTTTAATTTGTTGTGCAAGCCTGGTACTTTTATAATCTACTTTTGTTGTTTTTTTCTCCCCATATTTGTTAGGCATTGTTACGAAGTACCACTTGTTTTCGGAGAGGGACAGCAGAGGGTGCGGGGTTGGTCCATTTATTTTTAAATGTGTGGTTGAGATTAAAAGAACAGGTCCCCATAAAATTTTAATTAGAAAAAAATTGATTTAATTTCAACCGTTGATCTTAAATTAAACAGTCCAGATGCGCCGGACAGGGGTTGCCCGTCACCGGGCCGGGCAGCCATCCTTGATCCCTTGTTTTCTGTACATCTCTATTTGTCAAGAATTGTGTAATCCTATTGTGATTATCGATCTTAACCTTGCCACGCCAGCACGGTGGTGGTGGTTGTGTCGTAAAACTACATGTTTGAGCGAGGGCAATAGACAATAGTTATAGCACCCCTCTTTCTTTAACAGAAAATAGGGGGCTTGCAATTTTCATTCATAGGAAAAAGTTCGTTGAAGTTGTGACATTGCTAGGGTTTGTCATGGGCGGAAGCTTGAGGGTTTGTCTCAAGGTAGCCCGCTACTTACATTTATGCATTGCAGACTTTACCAACTTAATTTGCACGCTGCTGATTTTTTAGGACGACGATGTACCCGAGTCTTCATTTTTTCACATAGACGTTAACCGGGACGTAAATAGAGTGACGGCAAAATCTTCACGGTACTTTAAAAATCTCTGTAATACATCAAAATTTGGGGTAAAAAATATTCACTCAAAATTTAAGTGCTGTGAATTATGCCAGCTACCCTTATAGCAACTTGCCTAATAATCCCAAAAGAAAAAGGAAATTAAAACTTGCCTGATAATTCCGGCAATAATTTGTAGTCCTTTTTCAGTATAGGCTTTAAAGAGCAAACCACTTCCTGTGGTCTTCAATTGAGCATGCTTTTCTTTTACTATATATATGCCAGTTTGCTTCATCTTTATTGTCATGTTTCACCTTTTAGATATTCATAATAAAATTTCCATAAATTGTGCATATAAGCTTTCCATGCCCTAAACAACTACGAATAATATAATTTGTTCGATGTTAACAGAAAAAGGAAGATATTTAGTCGTGTTGGAAACGAGCAAGATAATGTTTCTAAGGACAACGTCTTTTCGCGTCCCGCACATGGTTTCCAATCATGTAATCGATAGGTACTTATTCCCGTCCACTTTACGTCATCGCAAAAATGTAATTTAACACACATTGCAGCTTCATCTTTCAAAATATAGTGACTATTTTGTATTTATATAAAAACTTGCTAATAAACCTTTAATTTCTTCAAATATGAAACCATTCAAAAAAGTTTACATTCCTAGCAAAAATCATTTGGTCTCTGACCACATCCTACTCCAATTTAATTACAGATCAAGTGAATTAACTAATTCACCCCCGTATAATCTGCTAACAAAATTATATCATAATCAACTACAACTACCTCACATTGATCCAACCGTCTGGGACAGAACAATGCAGCCCCTAGGCACGTCACCAGCTCCCGCAACTGCCCTCCTATCGACTGCACGGACTCTGAATCACCGGTCTACCAAGAGTATTCTCTCGGTGAGATTGAACAGTAGAACATAGCCCTCGTTTTTTTTAATTTTTCTTTTTTTTTTTTTTTTTTTTTTTCTTTCTTTCTTTTTTCTTAATAATCAACAACCAAATTAAACACTCCAGGCAATTTGGAAACCATGGAGCTGTCCAGGGCCCAAAGAAAAGTTCAAAAGCAAACAAAAACTACTTATCTCATAATGATAAGCATTGCAGGGTAAATTAAAATATAAGCCACTAAATCATTTATTTCCTAGAGAACTATTTACCTTCGCTTATTAAAATGGAAGAGAAAGTTTCTCCATGAGCACAGTAACAATATTAGAATGAAGCACAAAAATTTTATTAATACAAAGTAGCTGAACTTGTGGTCACTTTATAGATTGTCTACGTACCTTTTTATACATTAAAGGTTCAAGCCGCACGTAGTTCTAAACTTCTAGTGTATCATTACAATATCACTCCGATTATAGTGGGAGTGATGAGAAAACTAAACAAACAAAAAACTATCTAAAATGATCTAATCTTCTTCTTGTCCAGCCTTCTAGTTGCTTAATCTCGAATCCTCTTACTCTTGGTATCTTTTTGGTGTTGTTGCTCTGCCTTCGGGTCTCATCAGAAAGAACTGATCCCGTAAATCTTGGTGACATGAATATCTGGCCATCGATTACACTTATCTTGATGTGATTGAACTCTTTGAGACAGTGACATGTCATGAGCCGCTTAAAACTCTCCGCCAGTGACGATCCCTTCACCTTCTTCAATCTGCTCGATGGTACTTTGGTTACTGAACAAGTCGATTACGAGGACTTGTAATTGTCAGCCCCAATCGAATGGTCTCTAGGTGAGCTCGGAAGAGGAGTAGTTTGTTCACACCATTGATCAACAATGAAAGGATGATCCATCAGCATCCAAGCAGTCCATCACTTTGCAGGATCCTTGATGAAAATCTTTCCCAAGAAATCTTTCGCTTCAAAAGATAAGTCTCCGGATATCTCGGGAATCTCATCGCACAACACGATCCTCATCATCACAGCCACTGCATGGACGAGGCTTCCATAATGGAACTTCGGAGAACATCTCCGCTATCAGGCACCCTAGAGCCCGCACGTTCGCTGGAGGATCCTGCTCGAACTTGGTCTAAGCCTCTAGGCGAGAGATATAAAGGCGTACTGCCATCCTGAAATCGGCGATCTTCACGGCTTCGTTTCGGGCATCTTTAGAAGACGAACTCAGGAGTATGTTCTCAAGCCTGAGATCACGGCGCACATAACCCTTCTGATGTATGTACTTAACCCCCTCGAGTATAGACTTTGCATATCACCGGATCTCAGATTCAAGAAACTGGCCATTAATCTGTTTCTTTAACTTGTCGGCTAAAGTGCCACCGGATGTATGCTCCAATAACAGATTATACATCTTTTTACCCTTTTCGAAACTATAATTTCCACCAAAACATTTAATATTCAAGATCAACTTCTCTTACAAAAGCATTAAAGTTTGAGAATGATTAGAATATGATTTTATTGCAATGATTTGAGGGATTTTAGGGCCCTGTTTCTTCGGTCTTTCTAAGCTCGCGGTTGAAAAGCCTCCTTTGCCAATTATTTTGCCTTGAGTCTACTCCATTGATGGCATCTCGAAAGGGTTTTTGAATACTTTTCAGCGGTTACTACGTTGTTGTTTTTTTGCTTTTTTTCGTATTTTATAATAGGCTGATTCTTTTTGTATATATATATATATAGTATGATATGGGTTTAGGACGATATGCTTGGAAGTCAAGTTACTAATACCATATGCTGATATTAAACATGCATACGATATAGATTCCCCCCCCCTAAAATTTAGGATATGCTTGGCAGTTTCTATTTCGTTATAATGTGTTTTCCTATTTTGACAGGGTTGTATTAATTTTAGGATGAATTGCAGTTTTAGTCTCCAAAATTTGGCCAGAAGTTCTATTTTATCCCTTTTTAGTGAAACAATCTTAGCCCAAAAAGATTAAAAAGCCACGGTTTAGGTCCAACATTTGGAGAACAGTTTGAAATTGACCCTCTAGTTAGTGGTTTTTTTTTTCTTTTTTCTTTAAAAAAAATTAAAAGGTCTAATGTATAGTATGCACTCAAAGAAGATGAAAACACCACAAACAATCAAAAGGACAAAATTCTTCGAAAATAACCACGCGTGGGTCATTTGGTATGATTTTTGCAATTATAAAAAGGACCAGTTGTGCCATTTTCTCAAACCTTGAGAATAATTACTACAATCATAGTCTGAAATATAACGAGGAGTAAATTTTTGATTGAAACAAAGGGAACTGACTACTTTGGTAACTAACCATCACTTTTCTTGTCATTAGTAGGTTGGAAATATGCCGAGAAGAGTCGAGTTTTTGCATGTTGAGACTCCGTTCTTTAATTTAGAAGGTTTGTCGAGACTTGACTCGTTTAATGGACAAGCCTTATTTTTTTGTTCAAGCTCGACTAATACTGGTCCGAACGGAGCTTGGGCATCCTAAAATACTTTGGCTTCTTTAAATCTATATATATCACTTGGTATTGATTTAGCAAATATTTTAAAAATACATCGTTAACTTGAATCTGTTATTGAATTGTTAATTTATAACCACATACTTGCACATATATATAATTATTATATTATTTTATATATTTACTTTAATATGTTGCTAAAAAATATATTATTCAAGTAACATGACAACTATTATTCATTTATATTGGATTCATTTTGAACTATATATGTGTCTCTGTCTGTAAATTTAATCCTCTAATTTTAAAAAATATATAAACTTATTTTAATAAATATTAACCAAAAGAAATGAGTTAGTGGTTATTTAGGCTCGGGCTGTTTAATCACAAGTCCAATTTGGCTATTCATGTTTTACTCATTTATTAAATAAACGAGCTCAATCCGAGACCTTAATGAGTTGAGTCCGAGCTTGTTCATGAGTGACTCAATTAATTTGCATTCTCTAGTCATTAACGATGGAACCGTCCTCTTATTCACGAAGCTACTCAACCGATTCCTAACCTAACTGCGAAATCTTTAAATCAAAGACCTAATTGATCAAAATACAAAATAATAGCCACCATCCCCCATCATAACTATTTACCCCAATATATACTTGCATCTTTTATGGGTTGCCCCATTAGCCTTACGCATAGTATTTTCATTTGGAAACCGGACCCGAGAGACATTAACAAAATCTGCCTACTCAACTTGCGCTCAAAGCCCTAACGAAAATATGCGTCCCAAACTACCGTGGAATTTTATTACAAAAAATAAACCTCCTTCCGAGAACAAAATTTTTTCTCTAGCTTGTGGCTCAGAATCGATTACCCACCCACTTCACATTTCTGGAACAATGGTCTCCAAAGACCTCGTCCTTTCTGTAACCATAAACAAGAAATGCAAATGCCCATTTCATGGGGCTGTCCTTATTTTTTGGGATGTTTGATCAGGGAGTATAACTCCCTCATAATTTTAAAAAATTTATTAAATATTTTAAATTTTAGTATTAATTTTTTTTATGTGGTTACAGCTCCTGTTTAAAAAAATCTTTTAGCCATTTTCAATATTTAATTTCCATTTTTTATTCTTACCTCCGCCCCTACTTATTTTGATTATATACGAGGGCTTTGACTTCTTATATAAGAAAATTTCACAAAACTCACATTCTCCACGCCATCTACGATCTCGTAACTAATAAACAACATCAGTTGGCTTTTTAAATTAGTTATTTTTCTTTGGAAATTATGGTCCTTGAATTTTAACCATAAAAAATAGGGTAAATTATACTTTGCCCCCATGAGGTTTCTAAATATTTCATATAACCCCCTGAGGTTTCTGAAATTACACTGTGCCCCTATGAGATTTGGTGGTCATTGTAGTTTACCCCAAAATTACTAGGGGCAAAGTGAGTGTAAAATTATTTATAATGAATAACTAAAAAATTTACTAAAATACCCTTTAAATAGTATCTTTTGCATAATTTTTTGTTAAAAAAAATATTATTTACAAATATGATATATTTTTATTAAAGCAATTATTTTTTGTTTAATTTTACCTAATATCAAGTTCTAAATTAATAAAATTATTAGAAAATTAAGTGAGGGTACTATGATTCTTATGCAACAAAATCTAACATGGTTTATAGGTGGGGTAAAGTGTAATGTTTGAAACCCTTGGGGGCAATTAGAAATTGTCAGAAACCTCATGGGGCAAAATATAATTAACCCTAATAAAAATTATTAAAATTTTTTAATTCTAAATTTCATGTAATTTATTAATTCGTTATATGTAAATAAAAAAAATTTAAATAGGAGTAGAAGCATTCCTTAAGAAAATAAAGAGCATGATTAGATAGAAGAAAAATATAAATTAAAAATTCTATAAAATTTATTATATATATGATATAAATCTAAATAGAATTTCATAATAAAGAACTATTATTCCTTAGCATTTAATATTAAATTTTAATAATATGAATATAAATATAATCTTTAATTAATATATATATATATATATATTTATATATTACAATTTAAATTCAATTAAATATTTATTATATATTTTTAAAATAATATTTTGTCATAAATACTAGTAAAATTATAACGATTTATTTTTAAAATATTAAAATTATTTTTTATATGCTTAAAATTTTATATGTCTTATTAATAGTTTTAAGCTTAATTATTTTTAATAACATATTAGTTTTTTAAATATAATAATAATAGTGAAATGATATAATATGTGAGAGAATATATTATTTTTATATATTTAAGTAATGAATAATAGTTATTTAGATTTAGAGAAAGATTCTAGATATTCTCCATTTTAGATATGTAATTTTGAAAAGTAATATTACCTACATTTTGATTACCTAAAATAGGATAAGAATAATGCTTAGATTGGTTGCCTAAAATAGAAAAAGAATCGTGTTTAGGAATATGATACAAGTGCTTTCAATTTTAGTTCTCAAACTATTGTTTTCCTGATTTTTTTTTGAAAATTACTATAATAAGAAAATTAAGTAAAATAGTAGGAGAATTTGCCCAAAATGAATTAATTTTTAAAACTATTTAATAAATTGAATCACTTTTGAAACTATTTGTTGAAATAAGTCAGTTGTAAACCAGAAATGATGGATATGGATGCACAATTTTTATTTGCTCACAAAAATAACCCCAACCTCAATCGGTAAATCTAGTGCTAAGTGCTTGCTAATTTGACACCATTTCTTTCTTGTGTTTACTACTATTTTTCTCTACGGAAATGGTACAATAATCCTTTTTGTTTACTACTCTTTTTCTCTATGAAAATGGCACAATCTACTCTTCTATACGAAACTGTTTTTGAAATGAATTTTTGTTAATGTTGGTGGGACAAAGCACGTGTTGAAAGTTTAAGTTGTAATATTTGTAATTAATTACTTCCAGTAAGGGTATTTTCAAAAAAGGTTGGGGCAAATTGATTGATTTAAACTATTCCGTTAATATAGATTAACATTCCATTTAAGTGACCAATTTTGTGAATAATTGCAAACTTATTCATTTCGGTAAGATTTTTTAAGAAATTAACCTATTTTATCAAAAATACTGCCTTAGTGATCATCCTATACATAAAGCCGGAGGGGCTATAAATAATGAAGTTGTGTCCATCTTTTATATGCCAAAATTGTCCTTTAAAAATTCACAATTACTCATACTTTTCAATCACAGTTGTAACTTACCTTATATTTTTGCTCCACAACTCCACTTTCTCTCTCCTCTCTCTTTCTCTTTTTACATTTCTCATTTTTAATTTTTACATATTTAAAAAATAAAAATAAAAAACAGATCTCTCTTCTCTGCATATTTCTCTTGAACACAAAATTGTGTAGGATTTAAATTTGTCAAGTTGTATTAGATAATTGTTATTATCAATACCGTAAATCATAAAAATTGCAAACCACCATTTATAGATGACATTTACATTCATCTTACCACTAATCTATATTGTTTTTCAGGTTCACCTTTGTTAGTGCTACTATAGAGTTAGTATTAATTTCTAATCCTACTCTCTCTAGCCCAGTAGATCAAATTAATTTCTAATCCAATTCTCTCTAGCCTAGTAGATCGATACTCAACTACCTCAATCTTATAATTGAGATTATGTGTTTGATTTCTCCTTCCGAACTCCAATATGATAATAAAAAAAAAAAATCCCACTTTCTCTATGGTTACATATTATCCTATGAAAGTTAAATTTACAAAAACTTATGTTTTCCCTATATCTCATAAATAAATATAAAAAATAAATATTTATTTTAAATACTTATTTTTTACTCTCTATAATACATTAAATATTTTTCTGTTATTATATAATAATGACAGTAGAATTTAATTGGTTTGGTTTGCATTTTTTTTGTCAAAAGTCCAAAAGGTGATGTATTTTTGAATGAACTAGTGGCGAACCTCGTGCAAATACAAAATGGATACCGTACTGCACACTTTAAAGTCTTATAATATAGATCCATCTTGGAAAAATGTAGTCCCCTCCGGAAAATAAATCCCACCAATAAAAAGCCATTTTTGCTTCAAAATAAAAAACAATTGAATTGAAAAGAGAACTTGAGACTTTACCCAAATCCTAAGATTATATTAACACACAAAGGATAAGAAGTAATTAACTGCTAAATATCACTCACATTAATAAAAAGACAGTCTTTCTTCAAAATAAAAACAAATAAACTAAAAAGCGAACTTGAGAATTCTAAACTTATATTAATCAACAAAACCTTAAAATCAGTCGATCCTCTAAAATAAATTTTGCAATTCACAATGTCACAATATATAAAAAGTTCCAAGCAATTATTTTATAAATTTCACTAATAAAAAGCCAGTATTGCTTCAAATAAAAAATTATTTGGCTGAAAATAAAAATTTGGGTTCACAAAACCAATGGGAGGATCACTTCTTTTTGAGGCAAGATTCTTTCTTTTTTTTTAGCCTGACACACCATCAATAACTAGATGATTTTGATATGCTCAAAACTTTGCATGTCTGTTATTGTAGAAACATTTTTGTGCATCTAAGTATCTAGATACCATCGTAAATGGCAGGATTTCTTCTTGGATTCGAGGTTAGGAATACAGGTGCGTTAATTCTTGGTATAAAAAATTTTACTACCATTTGTGATCCTGCCCAACTTAAATTTGTATTAATCGGAGCCCGACGTAATTTTCGGATATCGGATGGTTATAAAAATAAAATAAAATCTATAATCATATATTATATTTTTTTTTAAAAAAATAGTACTGTTTCAACTTGTTGACTTGTAATTGTTGAAAAGCTATGCAATAAGAAAAATCATGCCTTCTCTTTATTAGCACATATGAAAAGAAAGAAGTAACTAAATCTTAAATGACACTCATTAATTATGAGGCAATCTTACTTCAAAATTAAAAAAAAAGTTCTGAATTGTAAAGAGAACTTCAAAATTCACAAAAACCCTAACTTTAAATTAATCCATAAAATCCTAAATTCAGCACAACCGCTACAATATATTTTGTAATTCAAATTTGCCATTATTTGAAAAGTACGAACAATTTACTAATAGCATAACTGATAAATTCCACAAATAGAAAATAAAGTTTAAAAAAATATTGAATTGAACAGACAATTTGAGACTTAATCAAAACCCTAAGCTTATATTAACGCATAAAACAATAAAATTGGCCCAACCCCTACAATATGCTTTGCAATCCAAAAATTTGATATATGAAAAGTATGAAAAAATTAGCTAGATCGCATCTATGAGGTAACTGATAATTCCACTAATAAAAAGCCAATGTTGCTTCAAAATAAAAGGCCTTGAATTGAAAGAGAATTTGAGACTTCGCCTTAATTATAAGTTTGTTTTAATACATAAATCTCTAAACTGAGCCCAACCCCGAAAATAAATTTTGCAAATTCAAAATTTTCAAATATACAAAAGTATGAAACAATTAACCGATCACATCAATGCGGTATACAAATAAGATGCATCACAACACTTTTTATCAACTAAAAAACTATGATGTAGGTCAAACGATAAAGTAATCAAATCAATTCTAATATCGTAGATAATACAAAATTCTAACAAAAAATTATATATTGAGAAAGCATAGATATGCAAGATCATGAAACATCAATTCTGTAATAACCATAATGATATGGAAAATAGCTAAGCATTTAGCTTATAAGCTGGTGTATGTTTTTGATAATTTTGCTATCTAAAATGGTTAAAAACCAATATTTAGCCAATATGATCTGAATGCTCTAAGGAGGCCGTTATCAAATATCATTAATAAAATAAAACAACTGGTCTACATTGATTTTCTTTAAATTATTATCGACTTTCTGAGTATAATATTTGCAGATAAACCTTTTTTTTTTGGTTTAAATGTTATTGAAATTCTGAATGCAAATAAAAATTTAACTTTAAAAAAAATTCCATGAGTATCATGGTAATTCAATGCGGTTCTTATATTTACTGCACTATTGTCATATATGTTAGTATCTCCTTAACATGGTACTTACGTTACTAATTCGTCAGCCACAAACTGTGGTAGATTTTAATCAATCCTAATGTTATTATTATTTCATTATATTTCAAATGAAGCTGAAGTTTTTATTCTCCCTCTAGGAAATGATCTGGACGTACCAATAAAAAGCGTACCAGGCATGGAAACTTTCCTCCGAGGACGTGACCTTCCCGGAACTTGTCGCGCCCGCGACTTATCAACTCCAGTATTTGAATTCCTAAAGACTGAAAGTAAGCGAGCACCACATACTCGAGGTTTCATACTCAACACATTCGATGACCTAGAAGGGTCTATACTCTCTCACATTCGGACCCAAATCCCGAATGTGTATACAATTGGGCCCCTCCACACCCACCTTAAGACAAGACTCTCGACGTCAGTTTCAGTCTCATCGAGCAGCTTGTGGGAAGAAGACAGAAGCTGTATGACGTGGCTTGATTCTCAACCCGCAAAATCCGTCATCTACGTGAGCTTTGGTAGCATAGCTACTTTGACAAGAGACCAATTGATGGAATTTTGGCATGGCCTTCTCGATAGTGGGAAACGGTTTTTGTGGGTCATACGGCCGGAACTGGTTCATGGAGGGAACCAGGGTCAGATTCCGGCTGAGGTATCCCAAGGGACAGAAGAAAGGGGGAAATTGGTGGGTTGGGCCCCACAAGAAGAGGTACTAGCCCAGAGAGCTGTTGGAGGGTTTCTGACTCAGAGT
>MKEJ01007090.1:0-12915 GCA_001753735.1 Embelia ribes | reverse complement strand
ATGGAGTTCTTAAACGACAATCGTTTAGATAAATATTTAATAATCTACAGTCATTCAGTTATCATTCAAATCCAGAAGAGACAAATTTTGAATAATGTATGATCAACCAAGGGGTTGTATTATAAATTATTATAAATGAGACATTTTATTGTGACTGATACAAACATAAAATCGAATCATTAAATGAGAACACTATAAGCTATGCAAGCATGACCCCATTGACTTATAATGCACATATTTGCTTATAAAAGAGAAATAAGAAGAGGAAGAAAAGTGCTTAAAAACATAGAAAAAGACACAGAAAGAAAGCACATAAAGAAATCAGAAAAGAGAGAAAAAACAAAGAAAATATGAATGAGAATGGATTCAATTTGGTCCATATTTTTAGTTTTATCTTACATGTTTTATCATGTTATAATATTTTTCTTTATATAAATAAAAGTATACATCGATATTAATCCCGTGAATTAGAACGAAATTAAACTTGTTCTAACTCGAGACAATCATATAAATTTTAATTTTTTATTTTATTTTTCTATATACTATTATATTTACTTTATAACATTATTGTTAACAACCATGATTATTTGTCTGGATTAGTAGCTTTCAAAATTCCTGTGTTGTCCTTCTCCAATAAGGTTGAGTTTTCGCTTTCAAACATTAACTATAGAGATATAAATAATTGCACGTCATGTAAAAAAGGCCCTCCTTGCCCTAATCAACCCATTCAATATTCAAAACCTGTCACGTGATTATACACGATTATGTACAAACTTTATAATTTCGGAGATGACACTACTTTCTATTTTTGTTCGAATAATTTATCTTTTTCATGTGACCTGAAAATTAGGCATCCTCTATTCTTACCCCTTTCATCTGTTTTCAATTGTAGTTGATTGGATTTGACAAAAGTATCATTTTCTTACATTGGCAATTTGAATTAGATGACTCGTGTGAGTTTGTGCAATGTAATTTTAATCAATTTTCAAGTGGCGACATAATAAGATCTTAAATATTGCTCATAGTTTTATTAAAAAAATAATATAGAGCAGATAGTTTATATAAAATTTGCCACACCATATTTTATAATTTTATTACTCTTTGTTTGCATACCAATCCAACAAATTTATGAATTCTATATTTAATTTTGGATCTCAAGGTTAAAATTGATTCATGTGTTTAGGGTGCAGCTTGTGTGTTTCACATGTATGAAAACTATTTCATTTTACAGTTATTAATTTTAATTTTTGATGATATTATTTTTTGAATTTTTTTGTGTTTACTTTAGGTTTATATTTATCTGGATTGGTTTATGATATAGTGATACCATTAGGAGTTCGAGACAAAGAAGTTTAAGAACATAATTTCACTTTATGAGACAGATAAATTTAATTGTTTATGAGACAAGTAAATTTAATCATTTTTAGAAAAATGGATCGAAAACGTGGATTATGTCGGCACTCGTCAAAATAAAGAAAAAAATAGTTATAGGACAACTTTGATTCTCCAATATAAATAGTTTTTTTTTTATAATTTTTTAATTATTATTTTTATACTGTTATTCCCATAGTTAGCATATGATTTATAATTATATGTTTTATAAGCTTCCAATAAGGTTAGTTTTAGAGAATTTTATTGTGGTAATATTTCTAAATAAAATAATATCTTTTAATAAGTTCTATTTTTCAAAAAATTTACTTTTGCTGGAATTCTACAATAGTAAACTTTTAATTTAAAATTTCTAAATTTATGGGACAAATATCAAAAAATTATGCAAATAATTATTGCGATTAGAGCTAAAGTAACAGAAGACACAACTATTACATTAATAAGAAGATGTCTCACTTTTAGCTATTCAATTGGTTATTCCCGAATAGTTTTATGGCTTCAGTTCTGGAATTATATTCTCCTCCATGCATATTAAAAATACTAAATTAGTGAAGCAGATTTCGTTTTTATCCATCGTTGTTTTATTAGTTGTGACCAAGTTCTCTGCATGTGGAAACCATCTCATCCTTCACAAAAATTTTGGGCATTGGCCATATAGAAATGAACAATCTAAATCAAAGTGGGTGAAGTAATATAGGATCATTTGACAACTCAATGATGGGACTTTGTTAATTTTCTTTGTGTAATGGTAGTACAATTACGGACTACATAAATAGAATCTAAATGTAGTTCATAATTGGCCTCCAGTCATTGCACCAAATATGGGGCCTTAGAGTCTTTTCGCCTCTCTTCTTTGTACAGATCAACTGATTTCTCGTATGAAACCTCAATTATTGATAATTGGGATAAAAAAATGATACAACTAATCCTTGACCTCAAAATCAAGGCATCTTTGTACCCCAACTCCCTTGGTTCTTTAATGTCTCCAATGGGTGCTTGTTTCTCAGAATAAACTATCAAGAACTAAACTGTTGAATCCTAGACAATCGTTGCCCAAACTAATTGTAAAACCGAAAATATTTATTTAATAATAAGTAAAAAAAAACATAGTTTGGAGTCTGCGTAAATTATCCCATCATTCCCTGGGGGAAGAATAGCCCTTATTTGGGATAAATTTGTCCAGAAAGACAACTAGTCCAATTCGGAGCTTAAAACTTATACAAAGAGAATCGTTTCAATCGAGTCCAGTATAGTCCCGTACAATAAACGTGTCTTTAATCCCTTCCCAACGTTCCCTACTCTTATAACTCTCTAGCATGCCAACCAATCTTTTTATCTCTATCAAACCTTTGTTTGTTGACATAAAACCAGTAATTTTTGCAAGAAAATGGATAGGAAACAAGGAACATGTTGTTCGCCTGGGTGGCATTTCCTATTTATATGGGTGGTTGCTATCATGTTGTCCCACCCCTTCATTAGGCCTCGTCGAGTGTGATGTGGTGCACCGAATTACCGAGGCCTATTAAAAGCTTACGAAAATTATGCTGCATTTCTTATCCGTCAATACAACATGTTAACGGTGTGCTGAGATTTGTGAAGTTTCTCTCAAATCCCACTTCCTCCATCCCCTCTTTTCTCTTTTTTTTAATGGTCGAAATTTCTTCTAGTTGGATTCAATTCATAGGATGAAATATTAATCCAAATACAACATCATTTGTAGCGATCTACCTGAGAAAAAGAATTACAGAAGATACAAGCTTTGATTTTCTTTTGGAGTATGGAAATCGTTGCTAGCCCCCAGGACAATATAAAAAATAGAAATTGGTTGATTGATCGTCAATCGATTGAATAACGGCCCAAGATAAAGTTTGGCTTAGAACCGCTTGATAGTTTACATAAACTCTATACATAATCGTAACAATTATATAGACAATGTTTGTCCACTTGAAATCAGAAGTTATATAGACACTAAAACATAACAATAATCGGGAATGATTACTTGTAATAAATGGATTAACCCCAAAGATGAATATAAACTTTTATGTATTTTTTTTAGAAATATAAACTTTTATGTAATTTTTTTCTTTTTTTGTAAGCACAAAGAATTGGTTAATTGATTAAATAAAGTTGTTGGAAATTATTAGAAGTCTGGGTGCGAATTTCAAAATTTTTGGGATCATAGATTAATGAATTGGAACCAAACTTAACTCAACCAGTTAGCGCCAAGCGGTTTGGATTGCAGATTTTAGAAATAATAATTAAATTATTCTTAGTGATTGATAATAACGTGAATCACCCAATAAAGAGAGATTATATAATGTGGGAAATACTTAATAATTCTTTGTACAAATTAAACACAAAAGAATTTAACTTTACAACTCTCAATATATATTTTTTCACACCACTCATATACTCAAATACTAGTTTCTATCACTAGTATGTTATTTTGGGGATGCTCTTCTTAGAAAGAACAAAAAACTATTTATAGGCTTTTTCATGCCAATGCGAATAAGTTAAACTATTTTTAAAGTTTGGCAACTTTAGTGCATTAGGTAACCAAACTTTGAATAACTCATTTTCATTAACTCAAGAGAAAAAACATTTCCCACATGGGATTTGCAATTGTGCCAACAAATCTCCCCCTCAAACCCTGAAGGGCCATCAAATATTTGTACACTAATCAAGTCCAAGTAGTGTTTGAGCTTAGATATGGGAACTGACTTAGTTAACATATCTGCTGGATTTTCTGTTGTACCGATCTTTTGAACGTTTATCTTCTTTTGATATACAATATCTCAGATAAAATGATATCTAATATCAATATATTTGGTCCACTCAAATACATTAGATTTTTGGTCAAATGTATGATACTCTGACTATCACAATGAACAATTATGTGATCCTATTGTAGACGCAATTCGCCGAGTAGCCCTTGCAACCAAATAGCTCCTCCATTGCCTTAGTTATTGCCATACACTTTGTTTCCGTAGTTGATAAAATAACTGTAGACTGTAATGTTGCTTTCTAACTAATTGTAGAGCCTAAGAGAGTGAAAACGTAACCTATTAGAGATCTCCTCTTATCAAGGTCAACAACATAATCTGAATCGACATATCAAGTAGCAGTGCGATGACCAACACTGCCTCGATCAAAGACCAAGCCAACATCCATGGTTCTCCTTAAGTATATAAATATGTATTTCATAGCTTGTCCATGAACTTTACCAGGATTACCCATGTACCTGCTAACAACACTGATAGCTTGAGAAATATCTGGGCGAGTACATACCATCGCTTACATAAGGCTTCCAATTGCACTCACATACGGAACTTTGGACTTCTCTTATGCTTCCTTCTAATTTTGTGGTGACAAGTCCACCAAAAGCTTAANNATTTACTTCTTCTACAACAAGTACAACTTGCCCGCTCTTCTATCTCTGTGAATTTTCATCCCCAAAATCTTCTTCGTTGCCCCCAAATCTTTCATTTCGAATTCACCACTAAGCCGAGCCTTCAATTTGCTGGTCTCAGCGTTAGTCTTTGCAGCGATGAGCATGTCATTGACATATAATAGCAGCTACACAAAAGAACCATCTTTGAGCTTTTGAAAGTAGACACAACTATCATAGTTACTCCTCGAGTATCCATGTCGTATCATAAATGTAACAAACCTTATATACCTCTACCTCGGCGATTGTTTTAAGCCGTATAAAGACTTCCTCAATAAGCAAAACTAGTCTTCTTTACCTGGAGTAATGAATCGTTCTAGCCGATGCATATAAATTTGTTCCCCAAGCTCTCTACGTAGGAGTTTTAATGTCCATTTGCTCGAACACAAGTTAAAAGCAGTAACCATAGACAAAAGAACACGAATACCCTCATTTTGACTATAGCCTTTAGCAACCAAACGTGCCTTATATCTTGCATCTTCCCCACTAAATATTCCTTCTTTCCTTTTGAAGACCCATTTGCATCCAACAATTTTCTTTCTCTTAGGTAGTTTAACAAGCTCCCAAGCCTGATCCTTGTAAAAAAACTCAATCTCCCCATTCATTGCAATAGTCCACTAAGCTGATTTTTTATTTGTGACAGCTTCTCGATAAGTCGTTGGTTCTTTAAATTCAATTATTTCTACCATAATCAATGCATAGGAAATAAAATCAGCATGACAATACTTCATGGATGGTTTAATCACCCTCTTCGATCTGCTGGTAGTAATACTATACTGTTGTACTTGTGGTGCATTTTCAACTTCTATTTCTTGCACCTCTTCTTCAATAGGTTGATTTGAAGTGATATCAAGGGGTCCACTTTCAAGCTCTATCTTCTCCCCAAAATCAAGGTCTTCTTGTTGATCAACAACCTCCTTTCTCGGACACGGCATGGCCAATTCATCAAAAGTAGCATCTCTACCAAGAAAATGCACTTTTTAGCTCGAGGCTCGAACTTACCTTCATTAACATGTGCATAAGCCGAATAACCGAAAATCCTCATATTCGAATAATCAATAGGAGTACTTGACCAAATTTCCTCAGGCGTCTTGTACTTAATAGCTTTTGATGGTGACCGATTAATTAGGTAGCAATCCATGGAAACTGCTTCAGTCTAAAATTCTTTCCCCAATCCGGCATTAGAAAGCTTGTACCGAGCTCTCTTAAAAAGCATTATGTTCATCCATTCTGCTACACCATTTTGTTGGGGAGTCTTTTGTACTATATGATGTCTTACAATTCCTTCATTTGCATTGAACTCATCAAAGTCACTTAAACAGAACTCGAAGCCATTATCTATTTGGAGACGCTTGATCTTTTTCTATTTTTGTTTCTCAATCATGGCCTTCCACTGCTTAAATTTGAGAAACTTTCCATCTTTCTGTTTCAGAAAATAGATCCAAACCTTTCTTGAATAATCATTAATAAAGGTTAAGAAGTATCTTGAACCACCTTAGATGTAACACGAGATAGGCCCCAAAGATCAGAATGAATATAATCCACCGTTCATCAAGTTCGGTAGGTAGCTTTGCTGAACTTGACCCTGCATTGCTTCCCAAATACACAATGCTTACAAAAGTCCAACTTGCCAGTCTTCTGTCCACAAAGAAATCCTTGCTTGCTTAACACAGTCATCCCCCTCTCGCCCATATGCCCGAGATGTATATGCCAAAGATGAGTAGAATTACGATCTAGATTAACTAATAATGAAACTGTTGCAGTACCAAGAATTTTACTGCCCTGGAGTACACAGAGATTTCTCGTCATCTTGCCTTTTATGACCAGCAAAGCAACTTTTGAAATTCGCATGACTCCCTCTTCAGCTGTATACCTACAACCATTGGAGTCGAGAGAATCAAAAGAGATAAGATTCTTTTTCAATTATGGAACGTATTGAAAATCCATCAGAGTTCTAATAGTACCATCATGCATCTTGATCTGAACTATTCCCACATCAATAGTTTTGCGGGGAGCATCATTTCCTATTAAAATTGTACCAATGTTTATTGACTGATATGTCATAAACCAATCTCGATTATGGTACATATGATAGGAATAACCCAAATAAAGAATCCATTTATCGTCTAGAGATCCACGATTAGATGTCATGGTAAGAACATTTCTGTCACTATCAGAATTATTTTCAGCTACTCCAGCGATGGACTTATCTTATTTTTCTTTCAGCTATGGACAATATTGCTTGAAGTGACCATTCTTCTCACAGTAGTGACATTTAAAGTTTCTTGTCTTAGACTTTGACCTGGACTGAGATCAGTCTCTACTACTTGAACCCTTCTCAAAAGTTCTTCCTCTAATCATCAGACCCTTGGCCTAATTGTCACCTTCGGGGATGGACACCTTTATTCAAAACTCCTTTGAAAATAAAGAGGCTTGATATCCTCTAAGGAGATAGTATCCTTCCCATAAAGCATTATCGTAATGAAATGCATATAGGACGGAGGTAATGAACATAGCAAAATAAGGGCTTGGTTTTCATCATCAATCTTCACATTCATATTTTTCATATCCATGAAAATTGTGTTGAACTCGTTTAGGTGGCTCTTAATACGTGTGCTCTCCTTCATGCATAACGCATAAAGTCGTTGTTTTAGGTACAACCTATTAGTGAGAGACTTTGTCATGTATAAACTCTCCAATTTGAGCCATAATCTCATTCCGTGGTTTCTTCGCAAACTTTTCGTAAAACCTCGTCACTTAAGCACAAGAGAATAACACTTAGTGCTTTACTGTCAAGTTCTAAAAAATCTTCTTCCGTCATCGTTGCAGCTTTCTTTGATTTCTCATCCAAGGCTTTGGCTAAATCTTGATGAGTTAACAGAGTACGCATTTTCAAATGCCATAAACCAAAACTATTTTTCCCATTAAATTTCTCTACTTCAAATTTGGCCGCCATAATAAAATCTCAAACAGAACCAATTTTGATACCAATTTGTTGTGACGAAATTCTGTAATAGAAATTTATTATGGCAATAAAGTAGTGGAGATGGAAAAATAATAGAAAATATGGCAATGCACAAGAGACAACAATATAAATGATTCAACCCAAAGCCTAGTCCACTGCAAACACTAGAGAATATTTTACTAGTATAATGAGAGGTTACAAAATATAGGGAATACTCAATAATACTTGGTACAATATTCTAACAATGAATATGTAACCAAGGATTAATCTCACAACTCTCAATATATATTTCCTTACACCACTCGTACACTCAAATACTAGTTTCTCTTACTAGTTGGGATTTTGAGATGATTTGAGCATTTGCCCATGGCACCTATTTCTACTAAATGGTGACTTACCAAACATGAGACCATATTAAACATGAGGCAACATCAAACATGAGGTCATACTAAATATGAGGTACACCAAACATAAGGCCATACCAAATATGAGACCATGCTAAACATAAGGCCACACTAAATATGAGGTCATGGTAAATATGAGGCAACACCAAACATGAGACTTGTCTAACAGTTATTATAGGTTGAAAAAATCATAGAAATGTGTGAATTACCTTTTTATGTTTGTGGTGAAAAAGTTTGTACTACAATCAAACAAAGTAATAACGTAAACAAGTAATTATTATGCAGTTAAAAATGAGAGAGTAGAAGCTTGGATAATGGATGTTTCAAGACTAATATCAATGTTTTCTAACCAAAGTCAAGCAAACAAAGTTTCCGACAATGCTTAACAAACAAAATGCATCTAAAATGTACTTCTAAGAAAATCAAATTAATTGATTAGCTTGTATATTTCCAAATTGATGTATCTGTAAGTAATTTTCTCTTGATTAGATTACTTGAGGTACAAGCCAGGTGCCCTAGAACGTGGAGTAGGAGCAAGTTAAGGAAGAAAAGTAAAGCGTGAGAGTATCAAAATCAAAACTTCTAAGGTAGGGAACCGTGAGAGCAGGTATTTTTGTTGCTTAATTTGGAATGGAAATAATCAAGCGCATTTTGTATATAACACCTTAAAGTTGAAAATGAAAATAGACAATTATAGAGATGAAAGAGCGTGAGAGTGAGTAGTAAGGTAGAACTTTAAACTTTTGCATAAAGAAGAGAAAAAGTGAGAGTACACACCACTTGCACTCTTTTTTCCTCATTGACAAATCTTGAGAGGCCAAAAAGAACAAGAACCTTTTGAGGATTCCAAATTGGCAACATTTTTATTCAAATTAAAAACCCACCAAAATGCAATTTGAATTAAAGCAAATATAAGGGCCATGGTCCTTTTTCGTGCCAATCTTTTCCTAATAGGAAACCTTCTTTTATAGGAGTAATTTTCACACATGGATCAAAGGTGGAGGACTCAATTTTAATATGTGTATTTCAAATCACTCATCGAGACCAATAAGTGATTTGAGATGGCTTACGACCAGTGTTGAATCTATTGTAAAAATAAACCATTTGAAATCTAAGGTGGCTTTGCTAAACGCAAGATAAATGCTTATTTCAGATCATGACTAGTTCCTACGAAATGCACGCAAGCATCCAAATCGCTCACGTTTGGACTTTTTCTCTTTTCATCACGATGAAAATAAGATTTTATGATATGATTCTACATGAAAATTCTAAGCAATGTTATGTACCAATTATATAGTTCATTGTCTAGAACTATAGCAAAGGTCTGCATCAAAAGAAAAAGAAAAAGAGATACTAAAAGATCTTGTTCAAACATAGTGAAATGGTTCTCTAGCTCATTGTTATTAAAGGTCCCCCATTAACTTCGTTTCTAGTACAATGGAAAATCAGGCCCACAATACCTTGCTAAAAGCATTTGGAGGACCCCACCTGAGATTTGAAGATGAAATATATCTATTTAATCATGAGTTCAAGTGTCGTTTGTTATTGTACAACTGAGCTACGCAGCTCCCTCGGTAGTTACATTCTGTATTTTAGAATAAAATTTCTTACATAATGTCTTAGCCTTCCGAATAATTGAGATTTAATCAGTTTTGTAATTTTCTATAATGTTCATTGGTCCCCATTTTCAATTTTTGGCTCGATCCCAATTTATGGGTTTATTTAGACCATAGTTACTTGAAAATGGGTTTAATATCGGAAACTTGCTTCAACGAAACTACCGTGTTTCTGAAACTTTTATAAGAAACTCGCTTCCAACAAATTTCCGTAATATGAGAGAACTCTTAGGAATAAATAAAATAAATTATTTTAATTATTTTTATATGATAATTATATATTGACAATATTTTACTTGAAAATATGTGAAAATATTTGTAATTACATATAGTCTCCAGCATATCTTATCAATATTCTTCTATACTCATATAGAATATAATTTAATTATTGATAATATCAGAGATTTCCGTTTGTCCTTCGCATTTTCGTTTTCCAATTCCATTTTCATTTTTCAAACGATTCTCACTTCCAATTCTCACTTAGACAATTAAGATATGGACACATTGCATCGCAGTTGTATTGCCAAAATATAAGATGCATGTAGCACTTAACATAATTGATGCGTAGTCATGATTCGAAATTCGCACAATATAAATGACTTAACTCTATATGTATGTACATCCACTAGAAAAGAAACACTTTCCGGTGGATGATTCTAGCGAAAATAGATACACGAAGGTATTCACCTAGAATGCTAGAACATGGTTGACAATAAGCAGTCACAAAAGCGGATGACTTTTTTACTTTTTTCTTTTTTTTTTTTCCGGGTGGAGGCTTATGCTGAGGATAAAAGTTGTTGTTTGTTAAATTTTGTTGGGTTGGTAAACCGTAAAATTTTATTATCGTCACTTGTTCGGCTAAAGTTATTATTATTTTTTTTTTAACAAAAGTTTCGGCAAAGTTGTAAATTTTAGTTTGTATAAATTTTAAATTTTGTTGCTAATTTATTCGTAAAACCATATTTATTTAAGGAAAATATATTTTCACAAAGACAGCAATAAAAAATTAGCTCATTCGATTGTAAAACCATAATTAAGCAGAAGTTGAACGAGAACTACACTAAATTATGATTGGCCGAATGAACCAAATACATTCTGGTTTTTAACATCCGTGAAATCTTTTGAATAGATTTATATATATATATATATATATTCCATAATGTTAATATATAATATTTTTCAATGTATTATTTAAAACAAGATTCACGAAGCTTAGGGATCCAAAATGTATTTATGATTTTGAGTCGAGTGGCCATATTACTTGGTGGAAAAAGAAAATTAATGATACCATTCCCAATAGATTTATTTGTTAGGCATAAAAAAAAATAGCATACTGATACCAGATAATCAATTTTCACGTGTAATAAATCAAAGAAAATCAATTTACTCATACATTATTTACATAGTACTTCAAAATGTTTGGTAAAGGTCCTTTTTTTTTTTTCCTAGTGGTGATACAAACTTAACCTCACCATAGAACATAAATCACATCTTCCTAGCAATCAATCTCAAAAAGTTAAAATTTCAAATCACTCCATCAAAAAAGCACACAAAAAGCTTTGAAAGCATTACAAGCAAAAGCAAATAATTGAATTCCTCAGCCCCACAACCTCCCATCCAGCCTGTCGTGCACAACCAATAAGAAAAACGGCACCAAAAACAAACTAATTTTCCCACCTAAACTAAATAAAAATCTAAAACCCCAAGCACAAGCAACTACTAACAACTCATAGTGGAAATAACCTAACACACACACACACACATGTACATATTCTCTAACCCGCCAATCGTCTCATCTCGACCCTTTTTTTTCGGATGGAGTTTTCATATACACGTAGATACGTAAGAAATTCCTATATATATGTAGCCATGTATTAAAATAATAGTGGATCTATACACGCATTGCGTGTATACATACATACACATATATATATATATATACATACTCTCTAACCCGGCCCATCGTCTCATCTCGACCCCTTTTTTTTTTGGATGGAATTTTCATATATACATAGATAATAAATTCCTAGATATATGTAGCCATGTATTAAAATATTAGTGGACCTATACATACATTACGTGTATATGTAATTTAGTCGTTAAAATATTATAATTTTCTATTTGACACTTTGGTTCCAATTTCATCGATTGACGATTATAATACGATAAACATGATTTATTATACCATTCTTTATTCAATGAACCACTTCAAAATATAATAACTATGGTCAAAGCCTTTTATTTTACATTTCATAATTTTGTGCGATAGATAAAGTAAATCTAATAATATTGTAGATTAAAAAAATTAACTTACGACATGGAGTACTTTAATAATATAACTCAGTTATAATTACCCGACAAAATCTCAAATACGAGAGTCTCCACAAAAGTTCCAAAATTTGCATATAATTATTAGCTAATGAAAAAATTTGGACCTAACTGTTAACAAGTTAAGCGCATCATTTTTTGCAATTATCATGTCATGGGGTTGTTTAAAACCGCTCAATGTTATAAATTGAGACCCACATCAAAATAAAAAATATATAATTTGTGCATTAATTTTTAAATAATTGATCATTCTATAAACATAAATTTTTACTCTAATATCTGCGCATACAAATTTGCTCTCTTTCTGAAACATCTATGCAAGTAAGTTTGTTCTCTTTATAAAATATAATTTACCAAAATTTGTCACATGATGGATACTTTATGATCTTATTCTTGACAATTATTTTAATTTTCTCTTTGTAAAATCTAACTATTATGTAATCAAATATTTATATCAATGAATCAAGATAGAAAAAAGAATATAAAACTTCATTCAAAATTTACATATAGAATTTAGATTATAAACTTACAAAGTCGGACATCAATAATTAATTTTAATATGTATTCTACCAAGTCGTAAACCCAAGCAGGCTTGTTAATCATGTTGGATATAGTTTATCTGTACTCGTTTCAGTCTTATTTGATGTTCTTTAGTATAAATGCATGACTCAATTGCAGAATAGCTCAAATTTTTTAGAGAGCGCTTGACACATTAATTTCGGATTTGAATACATAAAAATATATATATTTATATTTTAATTTTAC
>MKEJ01007089.1:0-15919 GCA_001753735.1 Embelia ribes | reverse complement strand
TTCATTTTTTTCAATATATTTATTTTATTTTGGTAGGATAAAATTTACTTTTTATTAATATATATCTAAATATTTTTTTTTTAATAATAAAAATACTGATATGAAAAACTTATTTCCTTAATTCTTTATTTGAGAAATCATTAAAAATAAAAATCATTTTAGAAACACGGGTGTCAATGCTCCAACTCTGCATATAACAAATCCTATGAAGTCCTCTCAAAACATTACCTGTTTATTTATTTATATATAATAATTTTAAAATAAATTATTATAAATTAAAATTTAATTATTACTGCTACTACTATTATTATTTTTTTATCTCATCGAGTCTTTCTCTCAGCTGTGTGTGTGTGTGGCTCTCTCTCTCTCTCTCTCTATATATATATATATAACCGAAAACATGAGTGCTGCTGGATGATGTCGCTTGTTATTTGTTATTGTGTGTATGTTTATTTCACAATTTAGAGATTTTCATGATTTTGTATATTTTTTTAGTTTTAAATCTTGTTTAGCTTACAAGTTGATATTGCCTGACTGTTTTAACCTCTATCAGGATTTGCAACTTTTTTTGTTAACATTACTAACTTATTAGTTGTGTTGTAGAATTTGTAATTTTTTGCTAAGTGTTTCTTTAACCTTCAAAACGACCAACAACTCAAACTAAACTGTTAGCTATTGGTTTGGTTTGATTTTTGCCTTTTGATTTTTCCTAAATTGAACCAAACCGAACCGCTCATCAGTACTACCTCCATCCACAAATAATTATACTGTTTGATTGTGCATGTTTTTTAAGGCGGCTTTAAGATATAATAATATAATATTTTAAAATAAAAAACTATCAAATTTATCCTCATTTTATATTCAAAAATATAAATTTGATATTTTTATTACACTAAAATATTAAATTATTATATTTTGAAGTCTTCTAAAAAAATGTGTACAATCAAACTGTACAATTATTTGTGGACGGATGGAAGTAATAAGATTGGTTTCTATTTTTCATCTACAAACCGAATTGCGAACTCCCTTGTGTTTATCTTAAAGTCTTATCTCATTCTAAAGGGATTATTCCTGAAGTACATTTTATTTTACAAGTTAATGTATTGAAAGCCTTTAAGTTATTATGAGTAGCTACACAATCAGTTCTTATGTTATCAGTAAAATCTCATCGAAATCTAGATTTTTTCCTAAAATATATTTTGTTTTGAAATTCATGTATTTGGGAGCCTTTTAAGTTTTTTATGGGCAATAGATGGATGATACTTATGTTTAAAGTTTAAATCATAGAAATGAGATTCTCCTTGGAATTCATTTTAGTTTTGAAGCTCATGTTTTTAAGTGTTTTCAAGTTGATTACAGGCAGTATTCAAATTAACAGTTTTGAAGTCTTATAATTCCTTCCAGTTTCTTATACTCGTAGTATGGCCTTAATCAAGCACCTTATTGTAACTCGTGGCCGTGATCAAACCATAAGACATTACTTTGCTATCCTAGTCTTCGATCTGGTGTTTTGGGTTCTATAAATTTGGATAAAAATTTTGTAGGAGCAAAGTAAAGCATGATGTATAGTTGGAGAAACACTTATCAAGATTGCATTGATTGTTCAAGAACCATTGCTATATGTTTTTCTGTAATCTTATTTTATGCAATCTTCTAAGCGGATAACTGTATACCTCTTGCTGTTGAACTCGGACTTAGATCTTCAAGTATTTCACTGGCTTGCTGGTGTAGTGGGGAAAACGCTTGTCAAGATTGCATTGAGGGTCGAGTAGACTGCTACATGTTTTTTTCTGTAATCTTCTTGTGTGTAATCTTTTAAGCAGGTAATTGTATACCCTTTGCTGTTGGACTCAGAACCTGGATATTCAACTATTCCGTGGCTTGAAGATACATGAGGTATTTCAGGTCTACTCCGCTAGATGAGTTGTGATGTAGAGGGAGATAGCTCTGGAATGGCTTTTGCGTCAGAACTACATATATATTTATGTTATAGCATGTGCAGGTTAGTCGAAAGATAACTACAGTTTTGTCGTGTATGACCTAAAAAAATTGTAAACCATCCATCAAACAATAATTTGATTCAATGTTATCAGACAGCATAGTCTATTCATATTCATCCTGCATTTTGGGTTTCCTCTACGCAATTTTCGACGACAGAAGGCTATCTACACCCTTCAAATTTCTCCAGGTCCAGTTATTCTTTTACCCTACAAAGAGTCTCGCTATACCCTTTGTATGCCGACTTATGCATTAAAATTTCTCGAGGAGATAAAGAAAAAAAATGTCCAATGCCCTGATGGCAGGTGATTAAATCAAAGTCTTGGAAAGTTCGAAAGGAAACACTTTGATGAGAATCCTATCAACGGTGATGCTCAAAAATGTTGATCTGATGGTTAGATTGCCTTGTTTTTTTTAGCTAACCTGTTAATCTGTTGGTGTTTTTCATGGGTACAGATGTGGTATGTATATGATAATCCCATAAAGTTCTGTTCTATCTTCGGCCAATTGCTTTAGGTTTTTAGGTTTTCAAGAGATCTGCAGGCTTATCCTACTTAAGATATCCATTGTTCTATATATATGTATTAAGGTTTGAATTTGATTTTGGGGACAAGCATATGTATCTAGAGACTTGGTTTTCCAGTTCAGCTCTCATTCGATAATTTTCACATCTTTATATTTACTTGGTAAGCCCAATTTTTGCCTTGTGAGTTGGATTGGTTTTTAGAGCCTTGTTACCTCATCAAATATTTGGTTTGATCCTTGGACATTTTACTTTTATTCAAGTGTATATATAAATTAAGTTTTTCATTCTATCTGCCTTGTTACGCTTAAATTTGATGCTAAATGAACTTCCAATTGACTTATATAAGCCCGGTCGGATTATGACGCTGTCATATCGGTCCATTGGTCCAGATTTTGTAGCTACAATTTTGTACGAGTCGATATTGATTAGTTCATGTATTTTGACTCTATTGGATTTAAATGAGCTGGGTTTGGATTTGAACTAGAGGCGTATTTTTTCGCGAAAGGTATTAGAGTTTTGCTATGTGCGTTGTGTTTGATTGGTTACACTGCATTATGATTGAGAGGTTAGTGCAGAATGCAAAGTTAGTAGTTTATAATGTATTTTTTATTAGTTATTAATATTTGTTTAAAATTGTTCTTTCCATTTCATCTTTGTGTTGGAAACATTTACGAGTTTCTTAAGTACTTACTAAAATAATAGTCTCATTTTCTCTGTCGGCTTCTCCTTCAGGATGTTTCAATTATTACAAAATTAAATACATTTTCTATGTTACTCTTCAAAATTTCTAGGTATAAGAATAAGTCATAAGTAAAAAGGGTAGGTTCATTAATTTATATGGAATTTAAAATTCAAAAAAAATATTTTAACTTTCACCTAAAGGTCAATGAAATGGGGCTATTATTTAATGACAAGGAGAGTAACAATATTTCTTTTAAGAACATATATTATATTTAAGGGCGTTAATGAACAGAGCAATTTGAGAGAAGTTCATTATATGGCTCGATTTCTACTCGGCTCATTTGATGAAAGAACCAAATAAGAGTTGAATTTTAGAGCTCGTTTAGTAAAGGACTAGAGCTAGACTTTGATAATGCCCGGCTCGTTAGCTTGAAAGCTTGACTCGTTTATATGTGTATACATATATTTTATATATAATATGTTAGGTAGGGGAAAAATATTGATTTAGTCTGATGTTATGTGTATATATAGTTTAAGGCTATATAAGCATACAATAATGTGTAAAATCTTATTTCTCCCAACGGTTGTATCAGGGAGATTAAATATAACTCGGTATAAGTTTTAACTAGTGCTAAAAAAGCTGGTCGAGCTCTAGATACTAAAAAAGAACTAGAGCTAAAACTAGATGGTTTAAGCTCAAGGAGAACCGAGCTCGAGCTCGAGTTCGAGTTCGGTAATAAATCTAGCCAGCTAAGCCTGAATAACACCAAATTAGGCTCGGCTTAGCTCGGCTCGGCTTCTTTGCACCCATATTAACTACCAAGATATGTCTGTCCTTGAAAGATAATTTCTTGGTAACTTGAGGCACAAAGGAATGAAATTCTACCATTGAACTTGCCAAGTATCTTGGTGATGAGTTTGTGTCATTTCCTGATGTTGGAATTAGTTTTGTTTGCGAGGAATGCAAGGTACTTAGTTATTTGCTACGGTTGTGGAACATTTGGATTTCAATGTTGTCTCTGTTTGAATGGTTGTGGACCTTACGGTGTAGGAGGTAGATATAGCAATTCATTTTTATATTTTAAATAAATAAATATTAATTTATTTTTTTTTCAAGTGGAACTCAAGTTTAACGCACTTAGTACGGTGTTTTATTGCAACATCCTAGAGTTAGTAACATTTTTAACCCAATTTTTGTTAGAGCTCCTCCTAATCTGATGCTACAAACAAAGCTCTTGGTCAAATAGGCTACAAGTGATCCAGAGTCATGCTGCTGTTCAAAAATAAGTGGGAGGAGATAGAGCGTGGGTTGCTTTAATTATGCACATCATTTCCGAAGGAATTACACTGGTTTTGAGTAAGCCTTGGATTGCATATAGGGAATTTTTACGTGGGAAATGTTCCCGTAGGGTACAAGCAAGTTTCACAACAGAATGGTGCATCTTTTATTGTTTTGTTTATTTTGATTGTGTGATAAAAGCTGCAGTTGTCTGTCTGTCTGTCTGTCTTTCTTTCCTTCCTTTCTTTCTTTTTCTGTGTTGATGTAACTAATTTAGTGTGCCATTCCAAGGTAGTACTGTTTGCCAGTCCGTGGGATCCACTGACCGCCCTGGATGAAAGGGCCAGCTGTGAACGGAAAAACCTCTTTCCTGTTTACGATGTTGTGGAACCCTTTCCAGTTCACCCTGTGAGCTAAGTTAGTCCCACGGTTGTTGTACTCTGCAAAGTACAAGGTGTTGAGGGCAAAATCTCCGGCCCAGGGCAACCACCCTGCGGGGTCCATATTGTTCCCGAGGTCTGATTCCATGATCACAGCCCTCGAATACTCCTTCCATGGTCGGCCCAGGTAAGTCGGATTCTTCTGTGGCTCTTTGGTGAATTTGCAGTTCTGTATCACTATACCAGTAGCTTCTCTGGCGTTCATCCTCCCGTGGGCGGTCACCGTGTTCTGCTGATTGCTCAGAGGCTTCCTGATATAGATCTCTGAGTTCTGGATGACTGTAGAACCCATTCCGAATATGAAATCAACCGTGCCAGATATGAAGCAGTTGCTGAAGAAAGTGCGATGCTGCTGTGCGTAGAGGGTGTCTTGGTACCCTTCAAACCTGCAGTTGTAGAAGGCAGACCTGTCTGACTGAACTCGCAAAGCAACAGCTTGGTGCCCTTCTGGCCCTGCGGTGTTCCGGAATCCGATGTTCTTGGCGACAAAACCATTTCCTATTGCACCTGTTCAAAACAGAAATCATTTTCAAATTAATACTATCAATTACCCCATTCGTTTATATTTGTACAGTGTTGTTTCGACAAGGGTGGGTACTCACTGAAGGAGGCAGTCCTAAAGGTAGGGACTCCTCCAGCATTGCTCTTCGATCCAGTAATGATGGTCCTTGTGGGCCCATCTCCATACATGTACACATTCTCCTGATTCTTTTCTACGGTGATGTACTCATTGTAAATTCCAGCCTTTACGTAGATAACGTACTTCCGACTTGGAGAGAGGTTCTTGGGATACGCGGCCAGAGCTGCTTTGATGCTCTTAAATTGTCCACTCCCATCCTGTGCTACCACAGCATTAGGCTTGTGTCCCTTATGGGGGTGGTGTCCCATGGGTAGCTTTCTGTCCTTGACAGACATCCACGTAGGATACCCATCATCAGCGAGAAGGCGTCTGGAGGGGTTGGTATGAATGCTCACTGGTATATTGAATGATTTTAGGATGTCGTTAATCGCGGTGACCATGGCAAGGGCGTTTTCTGAAAGCTGAGAGGAGAAGCTGAGAATCTCGGACATATCAGACCTCAGCTCAGTCGAATTGAAACCGTCTAGACATGTCTCCTGGTAGGAGATGACAGCGCTCAAAAAGTTGTTGAGCTCCGCGTCTTTGTCAGTTTCATTGTGCAAGCTGGGGTCTCCCACCATCGAGAATGAAGCTTGGAGCTCGTCGATGGCGTACTGTAACAGCTCCTGACAATCCTCCACGGCCATTTTGTTGAAAGAGTCTTTAGCCGCATTCCCAACGGAGGAAGTGTTTGCTAAGGCTCGTTTGACCTCGTCCACTGTGTATTGGATGGCGGCCTGGATTAAATCCGTAGGAGTGGCGCTCTGGTTATTAGCAACCGAAGAAAGGCTGCGAACACATGCTTCCTTGTGGTCGGTTGGGGCACAAATGACATCAACAGCCTTTGATGTGGTGGACACTGCATTATTATCACCACCACTGCTACCCGAATTTGATGATGATGAGTGATGATTGCTTGTGAAACCAGCAATGCAACCAATAACAACTCCCACGACAAGGATACCGGAGACCCCGACAAGGATTAATTTTCCTTTCTTCATCCTCTTTGTTTTTTCTTAATCAATTAATTTGCCTTGCCTTGCCTTGGAGCCGTAGGTGGTTGATTGCTATCAATACTGATTTTAAAACTCCCCGCAAATTGGGGTAGAGAGAATTCTATTTTGCTTAGGTTCAAGCTCTGTGATTTTATATTTTTTCTGTAAGCTAATTTAGGCAAAGCCAGCCCTTTTTAGTAGGAACGGTTGAATTTTTTGATGGTCCATTTTACAGTATTCAAATGTTAAATTTAGGTTGAAAAATGTTCGGATTAAATTTCTTCCCCTTTTGTTGGTATGATTGTGGCATAGAAGAAAGGGAAAACAGCCTTTTAAATTTTAGGACTTTTAACTGTTTTTGGATAATTTTTGTTTTGTTTTTTTTTTAAATTTTGTAGTTGTTTTCTGTGCAGTCATAACAGATATATTATGAACAACCCTTGGACTAGACATCCATGGTAAGACTTTATTTTCGCATTGTTTTCGTGAACTTTGGAGGTAGTCGATTTAAGAATCGTACAGCATTGGTGTTTTATGTACTTGAAGTTCTCTTTGCAATGTATGAGTACCAGAGTATAGACAAGGAGATCACAGAATCACAATGACTATATGCTCACAAGTATGATTTTTCTGTCTGCCATTGTACTTGTTGACAATGATTATTTATTTAAATAGGAAATATATATTGTTGTTTGCAGACGGGGGCAACAATTTCAGCTCCAACACTCATTCACAGCATCTACGACACTTGCCGTAATTTCTTAGCAATCTTCTTCCCCAGATGGATTATATATGTAGTGAGCGGTAGTGCCAAAAGATGTAGTGAAGGCGGGGGGAGAATATGCCTACGAAGCACATCACAAAAGTGTTGACGCACACGTGTACTTGTGCACTGTTAAAATTATAATTAAATGCAAGAATGCTGATTTTAATACATAATTTGCATAAAAGTTTTTCGTTTGCATGTCATTTCAAGTGAATCATATCTTGTTATATTGATTGCGGAAAATAGAACGCAAACTTTAAGTTTTAGATAATCTTTTGGGAAATGAAACTTTCCCAGATATAAATTTGTTTTGGAATTTCCTTACGTTGATTAAGGTGTGTAACGCCTTTTTAGTTATAGTTAAAATCTAATTCCAAATGAACCTTTTTTTTCGTAATTTTTTTTTTTTTAATGGGAATTCTTGTTAGAAGTGTTTTTATATTTACAGCTGCACTAATAGAAGTAATTTTTAAAAGTTTTTATTCAAAAATGCAAAATTACTTTTTACGAAAATGTTAATTTTTGGAATACTTATGTTTTGGAATATCGTGTAGGCTTTAGATCGTTGTAGCCGAAATATGCCTCTAGAGGCTTATTAGCAACCTAGAAACAATCAAGTAGTGTACCCTTAAATCCCTGTTTTGTAGACGACATGGTGTCCCCTTTCATTCTTGAAATTGATGTGTGAAATTGCGTGTCGGAAGTGGTTTCAACATGCAGAACCGAAGAATGAAATGTAGCACCAACTCATTCCATAACAAGCGGTCATGAAGGTTACAGAAGCTCAAATGCACACCCAATGTTTTTTAAAACAAACTTTCAGAGCAGTGCAACCATATTTTACATGACCAATCGAAGGCTCAGTTTCAGCATAACTTAAATTGAAATACAAAAACATTAATCTTCCTACAGAGATAATCTGTCACAGAGTACAGAGACAACGCCATATAACTTGATAGCATGAAGAGGGGGGAAAGACCGGTAATGAGCAATAGTAGAATGAATAACTCAAACTAGCAAATGTAGCTTGGAGTAGGAAGATGACTAATGATTGTGCTCTTCTTCAATTTTCTTACAGGCTCTAATAGCTTGGCTTTGTATGAGTTTAAGTCGGCTAGTATTTAGACAGACAGATTAACTTTGAAAAAAATATATATGGACAGACAGACAGACCGATCAATCCATTTAAACCTGCTAGAACACAAAAGCCAGCCATTTTGAATTCAATAGGAGATGTTATCATGAATGTGCCGGTACTACAGTGTAGATATAGACTACAGTTGGTATATGGTAACCTCAATCGCTACATTCTGCATTTCAGGTTTCTACATTGTAGATATACATACTAAAGCTAATCCTCGTAGATATATACTCCATGTTTGAGGCTTATAATCTACAAATTAAGTTTTTGGGTGGAATGCATTCCCTACACTAGGTCATTTTTATCTTGCCATGCCAAGGTAAAATGTGACACCAGTTCCAGGTATCCAGGAATGGCCTTGGATAAATGCACCACAGCGAAGGGTAGGACCTCGTTTCTGTTGCGGATAGCATGGAAGCCTCTCCAGTGAACCCTCCTGGCTGTGTTGACGCCTGGCCCGTGGTTTCCATACTCTGCAAAGTACAATGTGTTGAGTGCAAAGTTCCCAGCCCATGGCATCCACCCTTGCGGCTGGATAAAATCCCCCAGTTCAGATTCCATAATGACAGCCCTTGAGTACTCCTTCCACGACCTTCCTAAGAACGTCTTCACTTGGAACCTGACCAGTGTTAGCTTCTTCTCTGGTGCGATCCAGCAGTTCTGGATAACTGCCCTCGTGTTGTCCCTGGCCGACTGTCTCCCATGAGCCGTTACCGTGTTCTGTTGCCTTTGCATTGGCTGCCTCATGATAATGATGCAGTTCTGGATGACAGTGGAACCCATCCCTTTTATGAAATCCACCGTTCCTGAAATCACGCAGTTCCTGATGAAGTGGCGATGCTGCTGCACGTATAGAGTGCCTTGGTTCCCGTCCATCCTACAGTTGTAGAAGGCCGCCATGTCCGACTGAACTCGTAGAGCTACGGCCTGATGCCCTTCCGGCCCTGCCGTGTTTCTGAATCGGATTCCCTTTGCGATAAATCCATTTCCAATAGCACCTGTTAAAGAAAATGCCATTTTAGATAATTAGCTATTTTTTCGTATCCGAAAAGAAAATTCGAATTATGGATTTATGTCCTCACTGAAGGAGGCAGTTTTAAAGGTGGTAAAGCCTCCGGTGTTGCTTTTGCTTCCGGTGATGATGGTCTTCCTGGGGCCATCTCCGTACATGAACACGTTCACCTGATTCTTTTCTAAGGTAAGGTACTCATTATACACTCCGGCCTTGACGTATATAACGTATCTCCCCCTCAGGTTCTTTGGATACGCTGCTAGAGCTGCGCCAATGCTCGTAAATTGTCCACTCCTGTCTTTTGCCACCACCACATTAGGCCTCGGGTTATTGCTCTGCAGTAGCTTCCTGTCTGTAGCTGACATCCACGTAGGATACCCATCAGCTTCTAGAAGGCGTCTAGAGCTTGGGTTGGGGTTTGTGATGTTCACTGGTATGTTGAACGCTTTCAGGATGTCGTTAAGCGCTGTGAAAATGGCGAGCGCGTTATCAGAGAGCTGACGGGCATTCACGAGCTTCTCCGACATAAGGTTCCTCAGTTCTGTGGAGTTGAACCCATCGAGGCACGTTTCTTGGTACGAGAGAACAGCGCTCAACCAGTTGTTGAACTCGGCCTCTCTATCTTCCTTGGTGTGCAGGCTGGGGTCGCCCACCATCGAGAAAGCAGCCTGGAGCTCGTCCACTGCGTATTGCAACAGTTCCTGGCAATCGTCCGCAGCCATTTTGTTGAACGAGTCTTTGGCCTTGTCCTTGACCTTGGAACTGTTATCTAGAACCCGTTTGACCTCATCGATGGTGTATTGCAGTGCAGCCTGCATAAGCTGCTGAGGTGTTGCGCTCTCGTTGTGGGCTACCGAGCTGAGGCTGTCGACGCATGCCTGCTTGTAGTCAGTTGGGGCGCAGATGGTGGCTACGGATTTTGATGCGGTGGACAAGACATCGTTGTCGCCTCTGCTAGATTTGTGGCTTTTGTTGACACCAGCAATACAACCAATGACAACCCCTACGACAAGTATACCGGAGATTCCAATGAGGATAAACTTTCCCCTCTTCATCTTTGGTGCGAAGGGGTCGGGCTGGTTTTGGTACTGGTATGAGTTTCAATTCCCAAGAAATTGGGGTAAAGTGAGAATCCATTTTGTACAGGATCAAACTTGAGGTTCTTATAGTTTTTTACAAACTTATATTTAGACATGTCAAGTCCTATTTAGTCGGAATAGAAAGAGTTTCTAAAGTGATTGGTTTGTAGTTTTTACACGACGGATGAGTTGAATACATAGAGTGGATTTGGTTGTATTAATGGATGATTATAGTTCCTCCGGTAAATAGAGAGGTTGAGAATTTGCATAAACCGCGGAACGTAGTTTTAATTATTATTAGTAGTAGTAAAACGGGCATTGGGTAAATTAGCAGTGAATTTGCGTCCACTGTTTTATCCTAAATCTTCTCCTACAAACACTCACTCTCCCATTTTGTTCTTCTGCTTTGTTGGATGGATTGGTTGATCTCATGACTTTTGAGATTTTTTCTGCATAATGCTAAATATAGCAAGTTGAACATTGGCTGTCAATAACTTTCCCAAAGACACGTAATTTAATTTATGTGGTCGACCGATGAAATTGAAAAAACAAAATTAAAGACCATGAACAAGCTTAGTAGAAGTTGCTTAAGCGAAAACAGAAATTTAAGCATTTATTAACAATTTTTTAAGGCCTTGGTTACGCTTCTCCTCCCTTGTAAAAAAATAAATAAAAAGCCTCTTTAACAAATCCAATGATGGAGATGAGATGAGAGCAGCTTGAGCTAGAGTGTGAGTCCTGCTTTACATATTGGCATGTCACCTCTCTCTCCCTCCCTCGCTCGCTATCTCTCTAAGTCGAAAGAAAGCACGATGGCCAATCGAGAGAGAGAGAGAGGCCACAAGAAGAAAGAACCAAAGGCTGTAAAAATGAATCATTCTAAGCAAAAAGGATGCCATGAAAATTAAGTTAAATAAAGATCAGTAATATTCCTTTTTAATCCTATATATATATATATATATATTTCCGTTGGATTAAAAATTACTATTAATCAAGAAAAGAGATTTACAGTACATATTACTCTATATATTAGTAGTAGTAGTAGTAGTATAGTAGTATTTGTTCTACAAAGGGAGGCTTAACTTGAGTAACCCAAACAAGAGTGAATGAGTTCCAAGACTGCTTCTTTAGCCACACTTATTTGGATTATCTTGAATTTTACAATATATTTCTCGTGCATACATACTTTTATTATGATTATTTACTTTTATAATAAAAAAGTTATTTAACGAAATACCATACTGCTTATGAGAATAACTTTTGGAATTTCTTTGCCAAATTCTGGGATTATATCTCTTTTCAAAATCAAGTTCGAGAAACAAATTTTGAAAAGCACCAATATTGCAATCTAAGGTCCAATTTGGGATTGCTTTTTAAACTTGCTTCTGCTTTTCTTTTTTCTTGAAAATTATAGTATATAAACATTGAACTTGCTTCTGCTTTCTTTTTTCTTGAAAATTATAGTATATAAACATTGAACCTGCTTCTACTTTTCAAATATATTTTTATACACAGCCTTAGAGGTGGGTTAAAAGGTGCTTCTATTTCTTTTATCATTAATTACCAAAATAATCTTAATTATATTTATTACATTTCACATGCATACCTATTTTTTTTTATAATAATAAAAAAACACCACTACACTAAATAACGCACTAATTATAATTATAATTACACCCATTTTTAAAAATAAATTTTGAATAGCAAGTTTGATAGTAGAATTTTGAAAAGCAGCAGGATTGTAAAACTAGGCCTGAGACTTAGCAGTGGAGTCTAACTATTTTGGGATTGACGGGCCGAACCAAACAAATATATTTCCAGCCCATGAAATATATGGATACAAGCCCACCCAAAAAAGAAAATAAATAAATAAAATAAAATAAAATCATCGTCTTTCTTCTTCAATTGCCATAAACCCTAATTCTCTCTCCCTCTCTCTCTGCTGTTTGAGAATGGTGGCCGAAAAAGAAAGGAGCAGCAGCAAGACAGTGATCGGCCTTTCATGGAAACCCAAAGTTCCTAATCTATCAAATTCTTCATCCAATCATAAAAATTTGCACCAAATTAGTAACCCTGATTGTGAACCAGAGCTCATTGAAGGCCTGTTTGTACCTCCTAATGACCCAAAAAAATTGAATAAGTTGATGAAGAAACAGATCAAAGATACCACCGGGAAGTTTTGGTACTATCCTTATTTGCCTTAAATTTTTTTATTGTTATTGGGTTATCGTTATTAATATAGTTTTAGGCAATACATTTGATTTTTGAGACTTGTTTTTTTTGTTCGGAAATAGGTTTGATATGCCTGCACAAACTATAACCCCTGAGCTGAAGAAAGATCTACAGCTACTTAAGGTAGATGCAGAACTACTTTTAATTTTTCAGTTTTTTTGGTGGCTTCATTTTAATTTTCCAAGTTAGGTTTGTGTTAAAAGGGCATTTTCTCCGCAATGCCTATTTCCAATACCTAAATTTTATTCTCTATTCCTCAAACTTTAATTTATAAGATGGGATATGAAGAATGCTCACACCGGACCTCTTATGCTTAAAAATAGAACTGTGGATGAACATTTGTCCCTTGCTAAAGGGGAGTATTGTAGCATACCTCCTATATTTTAGTGGGTTAGACGGTGTTTGGATACATTGGTCAGATGGTTCCCTGGGGTTTAGTACCTAACGTTTAAGGTAGGGACTCATCTTGAGACACTGGATGGATCTCTTTCTAGAACTTTAGGTTGGTGGTTCTACAATAATATATATTGAAGGCTCTAGTATAATTACAACACTTGCCAATCAATCTAAGGAAATTGGTTTAAACTTATAAATATTTGCCACTAAGTAACAAGAGCTAAGGATTGTGTGTATGCTCTTCTAGTTTGATGGGTGGCTGGATTGTGGTTAATTTCATGGTATCTTTATTGTTTAACCCTTTACTTTTTCTTCAGCTGTTCCATTTCATGCCTTCATCATGTGAAGGTGCTTCTCAATTCTGAATGCTCTATGAATATGCTTTCCTATTGTTGAAAATACTATTAAGAAATGATGACAAGCGCCAAACCTAGTTGAGTGTGTCCAACAAAGTATGAGAGTTGGTATTGGAATGGAGTCATTTGGCTCATTCCTTACAAATAGGGGGAAAAGCGTGTTTCTCTTTTGCTTGATGATGCCAATATCAAAATCACAATTAGTGTACTTCTGACTTGAACATATAATAGCTAAATGATAAAATAATTATATTAATTAATGCCTTTGATTGAACTCATCCATTTTATGATTGAGTTGGGAATGGCAACACCACATGCTTTTTAACAAATATCGATGAAGAATAGTAGCTAGATATTTGCACACAAGCATATATCTTTTCCATCTATATTTGGATCATTTATACTTCATCAAGCTTCTGTATTCCAGGATGGAACCCTTAGCTGGATTAAGTGTTTTCAGAGATACTATCTTGCGTTATTTTAATGCCGTCAACTTCTTGTGGCACATTCCCTTTCCCCTGGCCCATGTAACCAACAACATATACGATAATATATAATGGGCAAGGTCTCAACCCACTACTCTATTGTAGGAGCTCTTCTGCGAAGCTTAAGAAGAACAACTTTAGTTATAATGAAGGTTATTAATTTTTAGGAAATTTGTTCTTTTTAGATGTGCTTGAAGTTATTTCTTATCCCAATCATGCATGTCCCATGGATGTGATTGATTTCTTCTCTGTCATGATGGATTAAGATCAGGTGCATGTAACATTCAATTATAGTTCCATGCAGACTTGTGTTATCATGGGTGAGCCTCTATTGTATTTGCTTTTAAGTTTTTTGGGGTTCCCCTTAACTAAAGACGGAGGTATTTTTCTCGCAGTTGAGGAGCGTGATTGATCCAAAAAGACACTACAAGAAGGGTGATTCAAAATCAAAAAGTCTTCCCAAGTATTTCCAGGTGAAGCTTCTACAGTATATCCATTGCTCCTTCAACTTTTTTTATATTAAAAAAAAATTCTCTATTATGTTAGTATAGAGTGAGGCTTATTGTATAGAGGTGAGTGTGGTAAATGGGATTATGGGAATTGACGAGTGATGGATGACGATTCAGGTAGGAACGGTGGTGGAGTCGGCATCGGACTTCTTCACTGGTAGACTGACCAAGAAGGAGAGAAAAGCAACCCTTGCTGATGAGCTGCTATCTGACCAGACTCTCAATCATTACAGGTGAATGAATTGCACATAGAATGCCACCACAAATATATAAATCTGGATATAACTCCCAATCCTTGGGTTCTTGAAATATGTGAATGAATGTATGTGTTTGTAATATAGGAAGCGCAAGGTTCGTGAAATTGAAGAAGAAAACCGTCCAAGTGGAGTTGATAAATGGAAGAAAAGAGGCAAACACTCATGGAAACGTGGCAAGCAAAGAAGACATTGATTGAGGGATGGCCTTGCTGGTATACGTGGTCATTGGTAGCCGACTACAGAGGTAGCTGCATAATTTCTGCATGACTATTGATTACTGAGCAACTATATACTGAAGAATTAACTACTTGGGATTGATTAAGTTGATTTTGATATGCACATGTTGCCCTCTGTTTACAATAGTAGGAGGAATGCTGTCCTAGCTATGTTGTCAGCTTGGTTATTTGGTTAATGGATCTCTACCATGAACTCTAAACTTTTGCAATTGACCATCATGCATTATTCGATATTTTCTATTGATTACATTTGTTAATTCCCTCTCAAATTACTTGACGAAGGTTCTAGCGCATCATTCGAACCAACTTATATGATCAGTAAAAGTTCCCAAAATACTAACCACACTCTTGAGAAAAATACTCTGAAATAGTCAATTTATTAAGTTCAAATAATCATTCGTCAATTTTGAAATCGTATTATGATTATATTTAAATGAGCTACTTTATATCTAACGGAAAAAAAAGGTAAGATACATCCATGTTAAAATTTTTGATTTATTAAGGCCAAGACAAGAATGATTAGCCAAATGTTGTTTAGCTTTTGAGTTTTTAAACAAATGAATTGAAGAATTAGAACTTATAAGTTGTATTAAAAGAAGTCTTACGTATGCCATGCACATTCCTTTTTTTAAAGGCGTGATGGGGTTGTGACTCCTATATTTAGTAATTTCTGTCCCAATGAGGCCTCATAATTTCCTGCATCCCCATAGGACCATCCACAATGTTCTCTATCATTAGGACCATCAACTAAACTAACAAACACCCCTAAAGTTAAGACCAGGACACAAAATATTCAAAGGCTATTCACCCCTTCTCCATGCCTATAAGTATTCAACTTCCCTCTTCCTTCATTTTCCATCACCATTCTGAACTCATTTACCCAGGAGAAAAACAAAAACTAAAAACAAGAAT
>MKEJ01007087.1:0-18338 GCA_001753735.1 Embelia ribes | reverse complement strand
TTTTGAGACTAATAATATTTAATTTGTATTTTGATGTAGCTTTTATGTTATATTCAAATATTTATCTTTATTTGTGAACATTCTGAACATTTTCTATAACAAAGAAAAAAGAAAAAAAAATTGCCTCAAACTTCGTACTAAATTTTACAATATTGAAGTAAGCTTACAATTTCAAATTATATAAATATTATTAATATTATTAAATTATTAAAAAAATTTATAATTTAATATGAATGTTTCACAGAATGATAAAATTTTCGACCCACGCTTCTTACTAGTAATTACTATATTACACCGGACTTTGGAATGACCAACACGACATTAAATTCGCTCAAAACCCAAGGAGTATTCTGTTAGCAAACTAAATTCCATCCCAAATAGCAAGTCCCCAAATAATGGCGACGAAATATTCCGTCGATACATTTGTGTACTTTCGTCGGTACAATCCTTTGTCAAATGGGTTAAAATATCGTCAAATTGTGATGGAACTTCCAAAGCTATTTTTTTCCTTAAATTCGATTAAAAAATTAACCCCCCGAAAAGAAACATTTGTTGCCATTTCATTGCTACATCTGTCCAGTTGTGAGAGAGCATACATTGTGTTATACACGTATATATGTTCAATTGTTAGTGGGAGGTGATGGAGCGGGTTCGTGTGTGGGTGCGGACGCATAAGAATTCTAGCAAGATATGTGCAACTAACCTAGTCGTAGTAGAGTTGGTGAAGGCGTACCATCGATATCCGCTGAAGACATATCGGGAACACCATCTCTGTTACTTCTCCTGGATGTGCACCCTAAACCATAGGAATCTCTGTTAATTAGATTATATGTGCTTTCGAATTCCCTGATTTTTATATTTTTATAAATTCTACACTCTTATATTTTCTACTTAAAATTGTTATGATTTTTTTTATTTCTTTTTATTTTCTTAATTTGTACATATTTGTATTTTTAAAATTCCACAGGTCATGTCTTCTTAGTCTCAACACTAAAAAATTTCTTAATTTATATATTCTTGTAGTTCCTATATTTTATAACTTTTTACATTTTTACAATATTTACCTTGTTAATAGCTTTCTTAATCTATATTATTATAAGTGCTGTAATTTGTACATTTTGTAAAATTTTCGTCGAAATATATATTTTTATAAATTCCACAAGCTTCACAAATTGCATTATTTATAGTATCAATATTTTGAATTTCAACTATTGTTTTATCATATCCTGAATTTCAAAAGTTTCAGAATTTCCATGTTCCAGAATTTCAAGATAAATTCGACCATATTTTGAATTTCCACCAAATTTCAACCAAATTTCAGAATTTCAGAATTTCCGCATTACTAAAATTTCAAAATTTCCTATTAGACCTAACACTTGCAAAATCATAACAACATTATTTCCAATTTAATAAATATACACAATTAAATCAATTTAACAAGTCATTCAATTTAACCAATAACAATACAGATTCATTCACTTGCTGAAAACATAGGCACAATCATCACTTGAGTCGACATGTAAGAAATTAATGCTAACACATATTGAAACAAAATCCCCCAAAACTTGTTGGGTGTACCTCCAAGTAGGACTTATATGTGAAGGTTTAGAATTGTGGTTCTTGTTCCAAAGTTAAAGAAACTTTCTTGTATAAACTTGGAATTTGGAGTTTATTTAATGGCTAGAGGGAAACTCCAGGGACCATTGTTGTTATTTCTTGCCATAGTTTATTATAAACCTAGTTTCCCATTTTTTTTTTTTTTTGTTTGAGTGGAGGCAGTTTGTTTATTACCTATGTTTCTATTATGATTTTTGATCCACTTATATTTTGCGCAAAAAGTATGAGTATTTTGAGTAATTTATTATACTAAAATAAAAAAAAAATTATAGATTTTTAGAGTAGAAGTTTAAGGAGATAAAGATTTATTTTTGGGAATTGATCGTAGAGATCATTGTGATTGAGGAATTAAGAGTTGAGATCATTGATGATTGCATGATTGAGCATTGATTTTGAAGTCCTCCATTGGATATCAATATTCTTGTTTGGGTCCCTATTACTTTATTTTGTGATTTTTTTCTTATATCTATTTTAGATTGATATCCGTCTAAACTATACATAAGGTGATTTGATTTGTATTTTTTCTATTGGTTAGTGAATTGATTTTGTGAATGTGTAACCCTGTAAGTTTATTGCTCTCAATTTGTGTAAGGCCCTATAAATTATATGAACCAAAATTGTCATAAAATATAAGTGAAACGGAAAGATAATTAACTCTTCCAAATTCCACATTCTATCTCACGTTATACTCAACAAAGAAAGAATGGGGGAAGAAAGTTTGAGAAAAATCCATTCAATCCGAAAGAAGAAACAGTCCACTCAATAATCTAAATATGGATTCCGAACCCCCTCCTCGTTCTCGTTGTGTTGAGGTAAGTTTTAACACTTAAATATTCAGATTGTTCATATCCACTCTAGCCCTAATCAACCACAAGTTGTTAAAAAGATTGATTTGTTGTTAGGAATATCAATTCATGATGAATTCCATGTAAAATTCATGTAGGATCTTGTTTGGTTGAGAAGTCTTCGGGTGAGTTTACTAGGGTTCACATCCGAGCTTTCTGAGGGGAATTCTTATCTTCATATAAGGTACGTTGCAGAACGATAATTCAATTCCAAGGAAAACATGAATATGTTATTACTTTTTGAGTGTTTTGGGTGTTTTCAAATGGTATTTAGAAGTTTTGAACATGTTTAGCTAAGTTTTCAAAGTGTTTTGGTCATACTTTGGCTGTATTTTGTGAAGTAAAGTATATTTGGATCAAAGGAGACCTCGTCCAGACGAATTTGGTTTGGTCCGGATGAGATGGGGCTATTTTGGTTTGACAGTTATTGTTGCACAAGGACTTTAAAGTAATAACATATTCATGTTTTACCCTTATTAGATAGTAGAAAATGTTTATAAATTGATAGTACATAGTTGAATATATGTTGGAATAAATGATAGATAAGTTGAATGTAGGAGAAAGATAAATTAATTGCATACCTTGCGTGTTGGATTGAGCGTAGGCGTAGCTGTGATAAAGTTAGGGAATAGGATTATATGTTACAAATTTATATGATGTTTGTAGTTGTAGTTGTTACTATATGGTAGAACGTATATTCTGCGATAGTCGTGGCAGAAGAAAGAACATATATTCTGCAGTGGTCGTGACACAAGGAGGAACATATATTCCGTGGTGGTTGTGGCATATGGAGTCCATATTGGTTGTATCTTATAAGTACTCATGTCTTGACCTATGGAGTTTGTAGTAGTTGTTGGCCTCAAAAACATGATTTCGAGTGATCGGAAGGGTACGGGAGGACTGCATATCCTACTGTTGATTATGATGACTATTTAAATAGTTGCGATATGGTTTAGCTATGGTGGTATGTTTACAACTGTTGATGTATCATTTCTACTATACATCCGTATTGCAGTCGCAAGTTATGTTTTTTATTTCTGACTCGTGCCTGCTTGGTTGGATTTTCTACTATCATTTTGTATGAAAATACCAAGTAGAATCAGGACATGGGAATCATGAGAACCGGGATTAGGATAGGTTGGAGCTTACTAAGGGTCAGAGTACTTCTATTTGCTTTTAGTATTTTATTGATTTTCAGATAGTTGTAGGCCTATGAGCTAAGATAATAGTATGATGTTATTTTTTTTCTTTTACTCTGAAATAAAGATGTAAGGCTATTAAATAAGATAACATGACCAGTTGGATTATGTTAATTTCTTATAATATGAAACAATTTTAATAACAAATCACAACTATTAGCTTATTTATTTTGATGATATGATGTAGTTGGGCGTTGGTAATGTACTCAGGGTTACTTGAAATTATGAGGTATTATAGTTGGTATCAAAACTTAAGGTATACGACAACCTTAGGAGTTGTATTTTATTAGGTCTATCAGGTAGAAAGTTTCAAGTGAGTTGTCTCTAAAAGGGCAGGGTAGGCATCTAGGAACTTAGTTGACTTAGATGCCTTGTATGTTTGTGTGATTTGTTTGTATCAATCTAGATTGCATTGGTTTTCTGTACACGTATTTTATATTTAAAAACCAGTAGCTTGTTGTGATGGATATTGACACTTAGCTCTGCATTGAATAGACAAGGGATGTTTTGTAGGTCTAACACGGATCTTTGTTAGTGGATAAAGTAAACGATAAGTTAGTTGAGATTTATATACATAGTTTTTCTTACTTTGTATAATAAGAACATGCAATTGATTATGATTGCTTTCTATGGATCAATTCTATAGTAATAGGATATGGTAGATGTGGCCATAACGTGAGTAGCAACCAAAGTGGTCGCAGTAGGGATCAGGTAAATCCTTCTCTAGTAGTGTTTGATCACCCTGGTAAAGGGATTTCTTCTAAGGGGGCATAGTTGGGATATGTAATAATTGGCATGTGTAACGTAAGGTTGACAACATCTAGAGATGTTTGGATTGAAAATATTTAGAGACATCAAAAGATCAGATGCTAAGATTGCAGATTGGCAAAATAATATGTGATTAAGGAGCTGAAAACTTCGGATGACATTTGGAATAGTTATGTTGTGGAGACAATTTTTACTGGTGATTGAGAGATGGAAATGATAGTGATGCTATAGGATTGCATAGCGTGTGACTACTTGAAAATATTTGAGTAGGAAAGTTTACCTGTGTCAGTTGATAATCAAACTGCAATACAATTAATAGTTTTAAATGATGAAGTAGTTGACGAGTTTGTCGGTTAGAGGTAGTAGGTGGCCTTTCCATGATTGGGTGTGTAAATCTATACTTGTAAAACTCGACGGATAGGTGTCCTATGTGTTATCATAATAGATAACTATTTTAGAGTTTTTGATTGGTCGAGTTGTCGTAGCTCTAGTTGTCATCGGTCCGGTAAGGATTGCTTTTGTTCGAAATCTCAGGTTGAATGAACTAATTTGTAATAGGATGAATTTTCCTTGGGACTTTAAGTAGAGGAGGCATTTATCGTGTTCCCGTAAATATAATTTTCATATGATCATTGAGAAGACATCGTATTATCCATGATAGGAAGTCTTAGTTATTGTATGTAGACTAGTAGGTGGCTGCTGATTCTTGTTGTATTGTATGGCTGAATGTATTGTCTAGATGTCGTAAGTTCAGTTGTATTATCATAAAAGTGATTGGTGTTCGTCGAGGTAGACAGGTATATCGTAATACAAAGTCGTAACTTAACAAATCTTCTAGGGTGTCAAATAACTGGGTTGTCGTGCACAGTTGTAGAGTGGGGTAGTCGTTTGAGTCATATTGATGTTTGTAGTTAGACGAGATTTGACATTTATATAGGTCTACTATGTATGATAGACAGTTATATGATCGGTGGTCGCTTGTCAATAAGATAGTAATGTAAATTAACCTAAATATGTTTGTGTTAGAGGAAGGATGCCTAACGATATCGTGCTAGAAAGGTAATAGGGAGGAAGGTAGATACTTAGATTTTGATTGGCAAATGTTGTGATTAGTTATAAGATTGTGTTGGTGAAGATAGAGTTGTGTTAGCGAGGGTAAAAAGTGAAATTCAATATGAGGGGTATGGATCTAATAAGAAAATATGAGAAGGCTAAGAACTAGGACAAACTTATTTTTTCCCAATCTAATAAGAGAGTATGAGAAGGTAGATACTTAGCTTTTGTGAGTGAGCTGAGTTAATGGAGCTGCCAAATGTGAGAAACCCTTGACAAACCATTGATAAAAACCCGCAAGGCCCAAGAAATTTCGAATTTCAAAAGCCAAGTTCAGTCATTCCCATCTGGTAATGGCCTCATTTTAGAAGGATCAACTGAGATACCTTCCTCCGATACAACATGACCAAGGAAACAAACCTTCGACAATCAAAATTCACATTTTGAGAACTTGACATATAGTCGATGTTCTCAGAGAGAGAAAAACTGAGATGAAGATGTTCGCGATGTGCCTCCTCAAAGGTGAATAAATAAGGATAACATTGATGAACACTACAATGAAACGATCGAGATAAGACTGGAAAACTTAATTCATCAAGTCCATAAATGCCATTGGGGTATTTGTAAGACCAAAAGGCATAATGAGAAACTCAAAATGCTTGTAGCAAGACCTAAAAGCCATTTTCGGATTGTCCTCCTTTCGAACCCTTAATTGATTGTTCCCAACATCAAATAAATGGCAAACTCCACTTCTCTCTCAGGAGGAAGTGTGGTAACATCATCGAAAAATACATTCGGAAATTCACGAACAATAGGTGGAAACTTCGGCCCCACAACTATCTCCCCTACCATAGAAAGACTAGCCAACATAATAGAAAAATTAGTCAAAGCATGATGCGTATAGGGAAGAATATGATCACACTCTCCCTAGCAACAAGTGCTAACCCCCGCAGAAGTTCTCATCAATATTATTCGCCTTTTGCAATCAATAATGGCATGAAAGTTTATCACCCAATCTATAACAAGAATGATACCAAAACCTAACATGCCAAACACCATAAAACATATACAAATATATGGTCCACAATCAAAATCTTGTACCCCCAACATACACGATCAATACAAAAAGTGTGATTCCTTAGAGTATCAACATGCATAGGGGTATCCAAACATTCCATAGGCAAATCCAATATAGAGGCAAAATGTAATAATATGAATGAAAGTGATGCACTTGTATCAAACAACACATGTGCCTATGTAAGGAGAAAAAATAAGATACCTCGCACTACGGAAGATTTGACATCCAGAGCTTGAGGTATGGCATATATACGAGCCTGTGAAGATTGACCCTGCTAAAAATCAGCAAGCCCTACACTACTCTGATAACCTCCGTGTGGTACACTCCTGCTCGGACTAGATAAAGAAGACAAAATAGTCTGCAATGGCCTAGGAGCTACCCCAGAAGAAGAAGATCGGTGCTGACCACTAGGGACGGTTGGAATAGATAAGCCCTAAGGATATTACGACTGCATTATAGTTGGTATCAGAGCTTAAGGTACACAGCAACCTTAGGAGCTGTAATTTGTTAGGAGTCTCGAGTAAGCTGTGTCTAGAAGGACAGGGTAGGTGTCTAAGAACTTAGTTGCCTTAAATGCCTTGTATGTTTGTGTGTTTTGTTTGCATCGATCCATATCGCATTGGCTTTTGTATACGTATTTTATATTTAAAATTTAGTAGCTTGTTATGATGGATGTCGACACTTATCTCTGTATTAGATAGACAGGGGGACAATTTGTAGGTCTAACACGGATTTCTATTCATGGACGAAGTTAACGATAAGTTATTTGAGTTTTATATACATAATTTTTCTTACTTCATATAATGCGAACATGTAATTGATTATGATTTCTTTCGATGGATCAATTATATAGTAATAGGATATGGTAGATGTAGCCATAACGCAAGTAGCAACTAAAATGGTCGCGGTAGAGATTAGGTAAATCCTTCTCTAATAGCGTTTGATCAACCCGATAAGAGGATTTCTTCTGAGGTGTAACAGTTGGGATGTATAACATAAGGGTGATAACATCTAGAGATGTTTGGATTGAATATATTTAGAGATATTAAAAGATCATTTGGTAAGATTGTCGATTGGCAAAATAATATACGATTAAGAGGCTGAAAGCTTTGGATGACATTTCGAATAGTTATGTTGTAGAGACAATTTTTACTGGTGATTGAAGAATGAAAATGATAGTAATACTATATAGGATTGCGTAGCATGTGACTACTTGAAAATATTTGAGTAGAAAAGTTGATCGGTGTTGGTTGGTAATCAAACTACAATATAATTAATAGTTTCAAATGATAAAGTAGTTTGACGAGTTTGTTAGTTACAGGTAGTAGGTGGCCTTTCCATAATTAGGTGTGCAAAATTGTGCCTGTAGAACTCAACGGATAGGTGTCCTATGTGTTATCATAATGGAGAACTATTTTAGAGTTCTTGATTGGTCGAATTGCCATATCCCTAGTTGTCATCGGTCCGATAGGGATTACTTTTTTCAAAATATCGGGATTGAATGAACTAATTAGTAATAAGATGAACTTTTCTTGGGAGTTTAAGTAGAGGAGGCATTTATCATATTGTTGTAAATATGATTATCATAAGGTCATTGAGGGGATGCCATATTATTCGTGATAGAAAGTCTTAGTTGTCGTGTGTAGACTAGTCAATCGTTGGTGATTCTTGTTATATTGTGTGACTGGATATGTTGTCTAAATGTTGAAAGTTTAGTTGTACTGTCATAAAAGTGGATTGGTGTTTGTCGAGGTAGGCAAGTATATCGTAATACAAAATCCTAACTTGACAAATCTTTTAGAGTGTCAAATAATTGGGTTTTCGTGCATAATTGTGGGGTGGGATGGGTTATGTGACAATATCATAGGTTAAATAGGGTAGTCACTTGAGTCATATTGGCGTTTGGAGTTGGACGAGATCAGACATTTATGTAGGTCTACTATGTATGATAGACAGTTATGTGATTGACGATCGCTTGTCAATGAGGTAGTCATGTGGATTAACCTAAATATGTTTACGTTAGATGAAGGATGCCTAACGATATTGTGTTAGAAATGTGATGGGGAAGAAGGTAGATACTTAGCTTTTGATTGTCGAATGTTGTGATTAGTTATAAGGTCGTGTTGGCAAAGGTAGAGTTGTGTTGGAGAAGGTAGAAGGTAAAATTCAAAAAGAGGGTATAGATCTAATATGAGAGTATGAGAAGGCTAAGAACTAAGAAAAACTTGTATTTTCCCGATTAGTGTGTAATGAATAATTGATTCCCTTAGGGTCGTTGGGTTGCAAAATGAGAGAAATTTGTAATAATAAATTAGATGGTTGACAATTGTAGAGACATATGGAAAGCGTGGGTTCGTAAGAGGAGTGTATTTAACATTTGGAGTTGTTGTGTTGAGTGACATGAGTGATTGAGACAATAAGTTAAGAAATGTGATAGATTGAATTACAAGATGCTATACGTATAGAGATTACATAAGAGTTACATGCTTTGAGTATCGTGTGAGTATTTGAAAAATGCTTGGTTGGATATGGGATAGCAAAAGTCTATTAGAGACGAAACTTACTAAAATGTGCGAGGTTGAAGAGTTTAATAAATATAAAAGAATATAAGATGTGAAGAGAAAGTGTCAAAACTTTGGAGATGTTTGTGATAAGATGGAGACATTGGCATATATGTGGAGTAGTATTATGATGATGGTCGCTAGAGTAATGGGAGATGAAATACTGAGTAGTAGTGTCGAATGTTTACCGGGTAGGAGTCGTTATTATTAGTGGTATGGAGCTATCTTGGAAACCATGTGTGAGGTTTAAAGATATAGCTGTTAACTTTATAGGGTCTTGTATTTGGTAGTGTACTTGAATGCTAGACACAAGATGGTAGCAGAGAGGATAGATTGAGATAGAGTAGTAGAAGTATATATTATATGAATACTTTAGAGATGACTGAATTATCATATTTGGCAAGGTAGGCCGTTACCGATTAGTAAACTTAAATTTCTATACAGTAATCGTCTTGAATGGTGGGGTGTCTTTAGGACTCTAGGGTTCGAATGTGGAAGTTATCAGTAAATTCGTTATGACGATATAACAGTGCATAGACGAACGCAATATATGGATTAGGACAATGAGAAAAGGACGGTTAGAAGTAATGATGGTAGGTTCACTTGGAACTATTTTTAGTATGGTGAAAACTTCGATGATGAAATTTATTTTTTCGGGGGGAGAATTATATGGCTCTTTAAATTATAAGGACCAAAGTTGCAATAACATAGAAGTGGAACGAAAAGATAATTACCTTTCCCAAATTACACGTTCTATCTCACATTATATTATCTTCAGTAAAGAGACGAAAGAAAGGGGGAAGAAAGCCTTGAGAAAAATCCAGTCGATCCGAGAGAAGAAACAGTCTACTCGATAATCTAAATGCAAATTCAAAACCCTCTCTTCTTCCTCATTGTATTGAGGTAAGTTTTAACCCTTAAGTTTTTGGGCTGTTCATACCCATTCTAGCCCTAATAGAATACAAGTTGTCAAAAAGGTTGATTTGTTGTTAGGAATATCAATTCATGTTGAATTCCATGTCAAATTCAGGTCGTATTTAGTTGAGAAGTCTTTGAGCGGGTTCACTAGGATTCACATAATAGGTTTCTAAGGGGAATTTTTGTCATCATATGAGGTACGATGCAGAATGATAATCAATTCTAAGGAAAACACATATGTTGATTGAGTATTTTCAAGTGGTATGTAGAAGTTTTGAACATATTTGGTTGAGTTTTTAAAGGGATTTTTTGGTCATACTTTGGCTATATTTTGCAAAATAAAGCATGTTTGGATCGAATGAGATCTCGTCTGGATGAGTTTGGTTTGGTCTAGATAAGATGGGATTGTTTTAGTTTGATAATTGATTTTTCACAAGAACTTTAAAGTAATAACATATTCAGGTTTTACCCTAATTAGACAATAGAAAATGGTCGTAAATTGATAATACATAGTTGAATATATGTTGGAATAAATGATGGATAAGTTGAATGTAAGAGAATGATCAAATTAATTGCATGCCTTGCATGTTGGATTGAGGGTAGGTATGGTTGTAATAGAGTTAGGGAATATGACTGCATATTCCTAATTTATATGATATTTGTAGTTGTTATTGTTGGCACGTTGAGGAACTTACATTCTACGGTGGCTATGGAATGTGAAGGAACATATATTCTGCGATGGTTATGAGACATGGAGGAACGTATATTCCTTGATGGTCATAGCACACGAAGTCCGTATTAGCTGTATCTTATGAGTACTCATATCTCCATAGAGTTCGTAATGATCATTAGTTTCGGGAAAGAATTTTCGAGTGGCTGAAAGAGTGCGGAGGAATTGTATATCCCGGTGGTTGATTGTGATGACTATTTAGATAGTTAAGATATGGTTTAGCTGCAACGGTATGTTTACAACGGTTAATGTGTCCTTTCTACTATACATCCTTGTTACAGTTGCAGATTATATTTTCATTTCTTACTCGTGCTTGCTTGGTTAATTTTTCTACTATTATTGTGTATGAAAATGCCAAGTATAATCAAGAGTTGGGAATCATGAAAATCGAGATTAAGACAGGTTGGAGCTCATTAAGGGTCGACGTACTTCTATTTCCTTTTAGTATTTTATTACTTTTCAGATAGTTGTAGGCCTATGGGCCAAGATGATGGTATTATATTATTTTTTTTTTCATTTACTCTAAAATAAAGATATAAGACCATAAAATATGATAATATAGCCCATTGGATTATGTTAGTTTCTTGTACTATGAAGTAATTTTAATAACAAAGCACAACTATTAGTTTATTTATTTTGATGATATGATGTAGTTGGGTGTTGGTGATATACTTGAGGTTACTTGAAATTCTGGAGTATTACAATTTGGAGAGATTTTTCCCATGTCATATCCTTGTGTCAGTGTTTTTTTATTTTTCTTGTTATTTTGTTCTATTTGTTATTTACGTTACTCCTCCAGGTTTACATAGAATATGGGGGAACAACCTTATCGAGGTTGATTGTTCCATTGCGTATTACTTGACAAGTGTATCTACATTTGGGTTTCCAACAAGTGATATAGAACTTTGATTATGGAATTTTTGAGTTTATGTGGAATCATAGAAGTAGCAATACTAAATGATTTGACACAAGATATATTGAAAAAAAGGCACTTTTTCAGTTATGCATAGGTGATGTTCTTCGGATTGGTTGCAACAATTGTTTGGAAGATGTTCTTTTGAAGGAAATAGTAATGCACCATTTTTTGTTCACTATTTTGATAGATTTGGTGTTGAAAGTAAGGTCACTTGGTTAATGCCGCTAATAATATTATTCTTGGGTACTTCGCTTGGTGAATTGTGTTTCTTCGTTGGTTATTGTATTGAGTATTGCTTCGGTAAAATGGATAAAGATTTGGGTTGCAAAGATTGTTGCCTTACAATATGATTGATAAGTATTGCATGTATGCTTATGTGAGGCCACCTTGTTCGTATTTCGGAAGCAACTTTATGAGTTGTTGGTGTTCGTTTAATGAAAACTAACTTTCCAAGTTATTGGTGCTTAGGGACGAACGCTGACGTTTGCAAGTTGTTGGTGCTCGGGTGAAGAAAATCAAAATTTAGAGTTATTGGAGCTGGGTGGGAGAAAGTCAGTTACCAAGTTTGTTAGTACTTATGTGAGGAAAATCAATATTGTGAGTTAATTGGATTTCAGGGACAAATGACCAAAAATTAACCTACTTTCAGATTTGCGAGTTATTGGAGCTCAAGGATATGACAACTAATTTTGGTGGTTTGTTTGGTGTCATATTTGGTACATCTCTCCTACTTGTCAGTAATAAGATATTTGTTAGGTGTACCTCTGAGTAGAAGGATTTATATGTTCAGTTTTAGAATTGAGGTTCTTGTTTGAAAGTTAAAGAATCTTTCTTGTGTAAACTTGGAATTTGGAGTTAATTTGATGGCTAGAGAAAAACTTCAAGGACCATTGTTGTTATTTCTTGACATGGTTTATTATAACCTAGTTTCCAATTTGTATGGTTTTATTACCTACGTTTTGATAATTTTAGATCACGTTTGTACCTTATATCTTACACAAAAATATAAATATTTTGATAAATGAATTATTCTAAAATAGAGGAGAATATTTTAGAAATTTTTAGAGTAATAGTTTGAAGAGATAAAATTTTATTCTTGGAAATTGACCGTAGAGATTATTGGTAATTGGAAAATTGACCGTTGATTTTGGGGCTCTCCGTTAGGCATCAATATTCTTATTTGGGTATTTTCTATTACTTTATTTTGTAATTTTTCTCTTATACCTATTTGAGATTGTTATTCCTACAATATACACAAGGTGATTTGATTTGTATTATCTTTATTGGTTAGTTGATTGATTTTGTGGGTGTGTACTCTCATTTTGGAGAGATTTTTCCTATGTTATATCATTGTGTTGTTTGTATTTATTTGTTGTTAATTTGTTCTAATTATTGTTTACGCTGTCTCGCCAAATTTATACCGAATACGAGAATGACCGTATTGAATTTAATTATTCCGCTGCGTATTACTCAATAAGAGCATTGCATTGCCAATAATAAATTCCAGCTAAAAGAGCTACATAATGCGTTTTTTCCTTTTCAGTCCTTAGTGTATGACTTTTAAGCATATCAGATTTCAAATTTATGCTTAAAACAGGACTTTATATATGTATCCCAATCATTTGACAAGTGTGATATAAGCTAAATAAAAGTAATTGAGCAACATAAAAAAAAAAAAANNCATTAATGTAAGTAAAATTTTATCCGCGTGAAGGATCTATAATAAGAGAAGAAGTGTTCAAAAGCGACCATATAAATATGCATACATACATGTGTGTGTATATATAAGAAAGTGTCAGATAAAAATAAATAAATAAAATGTGAATGTTAGAATCCATCCCTCCACTTCTAACAAACCCCATTTTGATTGGTCTAACCTTCTCCACCCATGCCCTTACCCCATAATATTTTAAGTGATTGATGATGTATATAATAGTGCATCCCCCTATATGTCTCTCACACAAGCTTCTATATATAGACTTATTCTCTAATTCTTCCTTTGCCAATTATGTGATCTCCAAAATATAATTAGCTTTAACAAGAGAAATTGTTTGGCTTTACATAGATGGTCTTCAAAAGCATAAAAAAGTATAGGAGAATCTATAAAGCTCAGGAGGGATAGCGCCCCATAATGACTATGGTCCCGTACGTGGCGCTGTCCATCCTGAGTTTCATAGCTTCTCCATACCTACTCTCCATCGACAAACTCTAAGAAGCTTCAAGTTATAAGGTTTCTCAAAGAAGCTTCAAGTTCTAAGGTTTCTCTATTTTTTGCCTCCTGTATTTCTTATTTGTTAGAATATTTGAAAACCTAAATTATAGAGTGAACAAAACAATGATCTGGCTTCAAAATAGGGTTTTCATATATTTTGATAATCGCTGACAAATATATTTAACGTGGAGCAAGAATAGTCACACGATTATATATGGGGTCTAGATTTTCAGAATTTCATTATCTTCTCATGTGATCTGATTATCATAATATTTTCTTGATTAGTTTACCCATTGGTTTTGCATTTCTTACCGGTTATGGTTAGGTTTGTCTCAAAACTAGAATTATGAAAATTAAATGTATATTTTCATAAAGTTTTGGTACAAGATAATAAGAAAAGAAAATAATACAAAACGTTATATAATAAAAAAAATTAAAATATATCTTATTTATGTAAGAAACATGAGATAATTTGCTCTTCTTAATTTCCTTGGTACTTTTTTAATTGAGCAATTGAGAAAAAGAAATACATATTTATTGTCCAGAAGGTAATTACGAAACTTCCAATGTCATGGTATGCATAGATTTTGTCTTGAAACTTTGACAATGTTATCACTTTAAACAAAAGTCAGCTTTTATTCTCTTTAATTCCTTGGTCCTATGGTTTTTAATTAGTTTAGTTGAGAAAATATAATCAAGAGATTTATCGCTGGAAAACTAATTAATAACCTAGAATCTAAATGTTTTTAGTCTTATTTTTATTTTCGTCATTGTTGGGATCACTGTTTACACAAAATTTGATACAAGGTTTTAGATCAATAAAAGATAATCATTTTATTCCCGTTTTGGTGATCAGATCTATATTATGTAAAAAAATTATTTCGTATGTCTATTTTTTTTTCATCTTATGAGTTTGTTTATTTCCTTCCTAAATTTTAGTCATCCGCACTTTCGATATTCTTCATCGATTTTATTGATGACCTCTGTTGATGTTTTCCTGATCTTTTCTTGTTTATAGATGGCTTTGAAAAAAACTTTGGACTTTTCAATTTTTTTTAAGAAGTCGATTCAAACAATTTTCTGAAGATAATTTATATATACATATGTATAAAATCTCTTCATCTTTTTATGGAGAGATATAATTTGCATAAAAAGATAAACCACCTAATTTCTTAATCTGGTAAATAAGCCGTATTAATACAAGGAAAGGTTTCTTGTATTAATACAAGTTTAATTAATCTCATCCAAAAGAAGGATACAGTTTTCTACAAAAATAAACTGTAATAGAGATTGATCTACGTAATAAATCTACTTAGGAATTGCTCCAAGATTGTGTTCTTTCCTTACTATTAATTTTTTTTAATGTAATATGCAATTTTATACTTTTTACAAGGGAAATAAATAATAAAAAAGTATATATAAACGAATCAATTTCTGAATCTGCCCTTAATGGGGGAGTATGGAGATGTGATAATAATGGTACCTTAGGGTTTTATATTTTTTATTTGAATACAATCAATACATATGCATTGATGCGGGCTTTACAATAATGGGTTTAATGTACTTAACGAGTTATGGCTGTGTGGATGTTTGAACCCCTTCCAACTTCTATGATTAGANNAAGTGTTGTTCTAGATTCTTCTCCTCTTCATATTGATTGTGTTGCGAGAAAAATTAGGTTGTGTATTTTCATTTTTTTTCGAAGTTTTACCGTATTAATTACTCAAAACATTAATTGATGACTATTTTAGGGGTAAATGTGCCGAAGTAACAATATGTTAAGAAACGAAAATATGGACTCGGTAGTTTGAGCTTGTAAAATATTGGTGCAAAGAGATTTGTTATGGAATCGTAAAACAACAAAACAAAATATGCAAACGGACAAAATATGGGGTACTAAAAATTGTAGCCTACAATTGGTTCAAAGATGTTAGATAACAAATTTCGTGATAATTTATGCAATATCAAAATTGGAACAGAGCATTGTATAATATTTTTGTGCAACTCTTCATTTGCTCGTAACTGAATATTTCTAATGCAAGTCATTTTTTATTTTAGAAGTAATATAATTTGGTTTTTTTTGCTGATATTCTTATTATTGGATCATTAGTTAGTATGGGGATCATAAAATTTAATTATGCGTCTGCCTTAGAAGTATGTTAGTTTTAGGATTTGGGTGTGAACCTGTTTACACCAAGATTTAAATTTCAGAATTGAAATCATAATATATTTTGGTGCCCATAATTCAATTCAAATTCGAAAGACCGATTATGAAAAGTTGACAACAATGTTTTCCATAAATACAAGGGCAATATATTTGGAAAAAGGCTAGTATACGCAAATCATCCCAAAAATTTGTTGCTTTTTCTATCTAAAAGTGGGAATGCCTTAATTTAACTTAGGCGTAGGAGTAGATTAATGTAATTCTATGTAATCCTTTGTATCAAGCAATCGATATTGAATAATAAAATTATTTTTATTATTCATTGTCTTGTTTGTTACAATCTATTTCTTTCATTATTTTGAGTGATCGATCACGGTCTCATTCATTATATTTCTATCCATCAAAAGGTTGTAATCGATATATCGATGTAGCCATACACTTCTTAGAACCTTGAAACTATAGCGAATTAAGCCAATAATCTACTTTAGTTGAGTTAACAGGACCTACTGACGAATGAATTCCTACATCGAAAGGGATATTTTGAAATTTGTGTCGCGTCCCAAAATATGTGACGCAATATACTGGAGATAAAGGAAAAGAAAGAATAAAAAAAGAAAAGAAAAGAAAAAGAATAGAAAATGCATCTGTGTCAGCATCATCACTAAAACATATAATCTCCACTGCATGGTGATACTATGCATCTATATACAAAAGAAAACACATCAAAGTTGCGCAATAGAAAATACACATATATAGCTTGCCTAAACATATGTGTATAAACTAAGCTAAAAAGAAGCCAACACTATATAAAAACAATATCAATACAAGAGTAAATGATGAGTTTACATGTACATTACCTCAAGCTATCTGCTTGACAAAATAACCAAGAAAATAAGTTACAACATATTCTTGCCGTTACAAAAGTAATACATGAACAACAACTATGTCTAATTTCTACGTCGTCACTGCCATGCTTGCTATAGTATCAAAATACAATAAAATAGTATCTTTGGATGTTTGAAGTATGCCTCTGCACCTATAAAACTACGCGTAAGAAAATAAAAAAGAAAGCAATACGGTCAGATGATAAACATCAAAATATAATAGAGTCTAAGTATTATATGACATAGATGAGCATGTTATTCTTAAACAAATAAGGCATCGAATTAAGCCTGCTTCAACAATGGTAATAAGTAAAGAATGCTAATGAATATCTATGTGAATAACAATGCAACCCACTATGACTACACCCATGATAATCAAACCTTGCCAACACATGACTATGCAAAAGACAATAAAAACTCGCATCGCCTTGCCTCGCCTCCCCTCACCTCACCAATGACTCTAGCTAAAAATTTCGGACTAGTACTAGTCCGAAATTTTTAGCTTAAGTCATTGGGGAAACGACATTAGGATCTGTCTACCAAACGTAATACCAATCACAACCATCATTGACCCATCTGCCAAACGTAACGTCAGTCAATGGTAAAATTCCTGATCAGGTTTTCCATCTTTTATGTTAAGGCTGTAGGCCTCATTGTTTCTCGCTGTTTGTAAAATAATACTTTTGTCCCGAAAAGAAAGGAAAAGATCATTCAATTCCTAACTGTACTTATCCCAATGCATATGCCTTGCCTACACATACTAATGCATAAATCTATCTTACACATGGATATGATAATAGACAATGCCATAACGTGAGGAAAATTTATCATATCAACTACGCTATACATAATATTATACAATAAGCAATCAACTACGCCAATCAACTAATCATGCACGCCTATATAATACAGATTTTCCATTATATACTGAGTTTATAGTTTATTGTACCTCACCAATCACCGAGTAGTCATCGAAAGGCTAACGTCAATTTCTTCGAAAAACCCCTTTCTTGTTTGAACTAAATTACTCTAGCACGCCACTCGAATCACTCCATTCCTAGTATATAAAATGTTCTCCAAGAGGTAAGAAAGAAGTTTGCTAAATTTGTCTCAACGACTAACTTGATCTAGAAATCGAGAAATCGGAAACGAGAATATAATTCAATGAAATTACCTCAACCGGTAGGCCTCCAATAGTGATAAAGAAGTGTTGAATCCTTTAGGCCAAACGAATCTCAATACAAGATGAAATCTCCCCACTTTTGCTAAGCCTCAAGAAAATGATGCCCTCGGGATAAGGAATAAGAATATCAACTTTAATTTTACGTACGAACAATGCACGGAAATCAAGGGTTTGGAAATAAATGAGACGAGAATCAAGACTTAACTCAAA